>JAIPRM010006440.1:0-18684 GCA_025469315.1 Stegophylla sp. TES_Ste_2020 | reverse complement strand
GGTTATAATTAAAAATTGAAAATGTGCTATGGATTAAATATTATTAAGTAAGATAATTGTTGTTTTCGGAAATAAAATGCGAGCCACATGCAACCATGACGAGAGCCGCATGCGTCTCGTGAGCCACAGTTTGGCTACCCCTGTTATATATTATTACGTGGCCGTATAATATAATATAATTAAAGATTCATTTGAAGCCAACGAGTCAACATTGGTGAATTTGACGAAAATATTTGTGTAATTCGATCAGTAGTACTCGATCTTTAAGCTGGTCAAGGATTAAATAAGGATCGTTTATCAAAAACAGGTTTACAGTTTTTTTTTTTTTTTTTTGGGGGGGGGAGAGATGTGTGACACGTAAACAAATGGATTTCAGTAAAAACCCTATTTACTACGATTCTCAGTTATACTTAAGATCATTGGCATTATTGAGGTAGGGGGGTTAGGTATACTTTAACACCCTTAGTCTCAAAATTAATTCCCCCAAAAATACATAGAATAATTTTCATTTTTTTTACATTGATGTTGAATTTCCCGATTTATGTTGTAGTTGTTCAAATTAATTATTTCAGCATTTATATTTTTATAATATTTTCTATTTTAGATTTTTCAAACGGATTTTAATGTATTATAAATTACATTTTGATGGGGAAATTGTATTATTGATGACATATATTTGCACCATGGATATACTTCGCTTTTCGAGTGGAATATTCTTGGTAGGTGTATCGAATTTTAAAGAAACAATAAATAATTTCTTCAATAAAACGGTTCTGAGCAGTGTTTATACAAATCGTATGTTAATTTATTGAATATTGTGTTACCATATCCACAACGGTTATTAAGGGTTACAATGGATACCATGGTAACAATGGTTACCATAGTTACAATGATTACCATGGTTACCATGGCCACAATAGTATCAACAATGGTCAACAGTCAAAGCGATAAGTGTCGACGCTTTGAAATAATGCGAATTTTAAAAAACGTTAAGAATGAAGTACTATCTAGGGTTAGATTCTGATTCAAAAAGTGAATGATCGAAGCTTTTGGATAAGTATTTCTATACGAAAAAGTGTTCACAGACGAGAAAAAAAATCATTTTAAATTCATGAGATTATTTAAACAAATTTATAAACACTGAACACCAAAATTAGGATTTTTTTTTTTTGTTATGTAAATAGGATCGCGTAAAATGCATTTTAAGATTTTAGGGTCGCGATGCTTAAAGGTTGGAAACCACTGTTCTTTTGTAACGAGTTCGCCTTGTTAAAAATAATTTCATGTATATTTATCAAAGTATGGGCGATGTAAGAACGCGATTGTGTCGCGCGTGTATTTCGATCGAGACGACTTCTCGCGGGGTGTTGTATCTACACGATGAGACCGACGTTGTCAATCATCATTCGGCCTCAGCTCCGGTTGGAAAGGAGAAAAAACAAATAATACGTTACACGACAATAATTTATTATTAGGACGACATACGTAGTGTAAAATAAAATAATAATAATAATAATAATGCTGTAAGAACAAGTGCGCCGTCGTCGTCTCGGCGTTCTACTACTCTCTTTGCGACCATATAAATGCACGAAATAACTCTGTGGAATTAGTTATTATTTTTCTAAACTATTTTTTTTTTTTTATTACATATTAGGTATACGTACAATCGGTACGCACAACACGTATTCGTGTAAAGTGTTGTGTGTGTGTGTGTGTGTGTGTGTGTGATTATATACGTACCCACACACTTATCAACGGCCACTTGTTACGCTCTTTTTTAATTATCGTGGCGTCGCTTCTACACGTCGTCGCACTGGTTATTTTTCACGTAAAGCGAATAATTTTATTATTATTTTAACGCGACAACCACTTGTTTCGAACAGTATTCGCTGACCGACGCGTCCATAATAATATGAGATTATTGTCAAAGAATTTTTTTTATAATATAAGTATGCATTCTTTTTCTTTTTTCTTTTTTTTTTGCTCGCTGTAGTCGTTCTACGACAGTAGCTGTATAGATACATTAATATATAATAATTATTTATTTTGAGATTCAACAAGTAATATAACTCCATAATGTTGGACTCGTTTCGAAGGATCATTACCGTTCGTTGGTGAGTCGAGAATAAAGATTTAATTTCATAAGTTTATAAGTATAGGGCTCCGTTGCTGATGGTTTTTATGCGTATTAGTCGATGCTTTTTCTGCTGAAATTGTTTCGCAATAATATTATGTGTACGATGCTAATTATTTTTTTTTAATATATGTATTTTTTGGATTTTTGAAATTTTATTAAGTTTTCTCTTGTCATTTTAATGATGATGGAGGAAAATAACGAGATTGGTTTTTTTTTTCATTTTCTATATTTTCGTCGACTATAATAATAATATGTAATTGTACTTAAGTTTTGATGAAAATTTCGTAGGTAAATATATAAATCATTATTATTAATTAATAATTTGTGTAGTTTGAACACTTTTAAAAACATTTTTGGTGTTTTAAGGGTGTAAGTAAATTTTTTTCTGAACTGTTATAATTGATTTACAATTTAGGTCGTTAATATTTGGACAAAATGTAGATCAAAATGGTATGGGATGAATGTTATTTTTATTTTTACTACGGAGTAAAAAATTGTATTAAACCTCTTCTGTTCTCTTTTCGTTTTTATCTAATCTACACGTCATTACTAGGAAATTACAAAAAACAAATTAATTTGTGTATAAATTACGAATTCTATTGAAGTGTCGGAATCTGTACTATAATGTTAATATTATACGCCATACGGGGTCGAAACATTTTTTTAAGTAACCTAATTTTGATCCTAACATTGATTAAACTTTATGTTTAATTATTTTCATAAATGAAAACGTGAAATTTTCAAGTCTTAAGAATTTATTTATTTTTTAAGCACATATGTTCTAATCATACGAAGAGATTAGTGGCACACACCTGCACTAACGTAGTACTAACGAATGCCATTGGTTCTGATTTGAAGTTAGAATATAAATTTTATCATGTCCCCAACACCTTCCAAGGATATCAGAAATATCTTTAGAAGGGGTTGAGCACAAACTAAGGGATTAGAGCGATACATACCAGTATAAACGAAAGCCTTGAGTTCGAAATAAAAATATTAAATGGACGGTGTTTGCATGTTCCCGATATTACAAAATGAATATCAGGGATGATTTTGACAGGGATCGAACACAAACGAAGAGATTAACCGAGTCAAACGTAGCACAACTGAAGGTCTCAGGTTTGAAAACGAAATTTCAAATGGGCTGTGCTGGAGACATTGACTTACTAAATTATCAAAATTGATTGCATGAAAATCTAAAGTTTACGGCATATTTTACAGTTTTTATTCAATTTTTCAGTAGTTTTTCCTCATTCTCGGTAAAAATAATTAGTTTCGAAAAATTAAATCTCTGATGTGCTATGTGTACACAAAATTATCCATCCGAAACATTTTTTACACGTTCTGATCCGAGCTTTGTTTCGAAAAGAAAAAGCGTTTGCATAAAAATTAAAACTTGTAATATTTGGTTAATAACATCATTGTGAAACTCCACTCAGAATCTATTTTGATATAATATTATTATTATTATTATTATTATTATTATTCTTAATTTTTATTCCGGCGTATTTATCAAAACTCAACCTGTATGCGAATTTTGTTCAAGGTAATAAAAGATGACTACCACCCATTGGACGAAAGCGGTGACTCTCGTGAAGACCCGCGTGACGGACAATGAGAAGAACCGGTCAAAGTTGTTGGCCGACATAAGAAATGGCGAAAGCCTTTCCAAATGGCAACCGGAACTGTGCATAAAGATGCTGCAGTTACCCAGTGCCAACAATTATTTGCCGATCAAAAAACTAATCGAAAAGGCTAACAGGTAAGGAATTCATTTATTTATATTTATATTAACGTGTGGGCTCAAGTACAACAGGTACGTGAATATATGATTCGATTTTAAATTATAATATTTATACAAATAGGTTAATTAAAATAGTTTAAAATTCGCATGTATAATAAAACAAAATCAATGAAACCAATAAATAAAAGTTAATTTAAGTGTAAATTACGTGTTTGAAAAATGTACAGAACTTTTGCGTCACATATGAAATAAATCAAGGTTTTTTTAGTTTAATCGATTTAGATATTTAGGGAGGTAAAAATGTATTGATCGTAATAACGCAAGAAATTATATTAACTAATTTATAAGATTTGTCTACATTAAAACATATGATATCCTTAAGCCTTCATACGGAGACAAGAAATTTTATGCCAAGGTTAGTTTGCATATTTGTCAACTATATGTATTCAAGGAGGGGTTTGGATTGACTCTTTTAATGGCCATGTGTTCACTTTATGAGTATATGCGTTTTGTAATATTTTGGTATTCAAATAATGTATCGAGAAATAAAAATAATCTACTCATTTCGTTTAAACGCGTGACCGTAGTTATAAGAACTGGTCAGTGGCCGATCGATAGCGGTAGCTACAAGAATTTGTGACGTTACCGAAAACGTTATTTCATCGTGAAACGTCATGAGAATCGATTTTTACATTATATTGTTACTTATTGTAATCAAATGTAGGTAATTATTCACTTAATATCATATTTTGTTACATGTTATATGCATATGCATGCATATTTCGTACGTTTTAGTGCATATAATTCCGGGTCTGATATTTTTTTTTCTTATACTCGTATTATTAACTTCCTTCGTTCAGAATCGTTTTACTGAAGAAATGATTTATCGTTTCTTTAAAATTTAATACGCCCGTCAAGAGAATACCACCCGTCGTGCGAAGTACACCCATCGTGCGAAGTATGTCCGGTTTTTTTTTCAAGCTTGATATTTGCAGGATAATGATTTTGTGCAACTAACACATTAGAGAGGCTTATTTCACTAAAATCAAAGAAATTTCGATACAAATAAATTTCTTAATTTTTGTGTCAGTCTATATACTTAAATGTAATAATAAAAAAAGATTTTACCAGTGGACAAAAAATTACGATATAAGCCTTACGCTTGAAATCTTCTGATTTCTGAGGGCTAATGGCTGCAAATAATTAACATAAAACGTATTGTCAGTACTAAATTATTGTATTTCGAGTCCATTCGATAGTAGTGTAAAAATTTATTTGTGGTGTTTTAGAGAAGTATGAATTATAAAAAAATCCGTATATACTTCGCACGATGGGTGTACTTCGCTCGTCGGAGTGTTTTTCGCACATTGGGTGGGATTCTCTTGACGGGTGTATTGAATTTTAAAGAAACGATAAATCATTTCTTCAATAAAACGATTCTGAACGAAGAAAGTTAATAATATAAAAATAAATGAGAAAAAAAATGTTAGAAAAATGTCCAAAAATTTTTTTTTCACATTTCCAAAATTTTTTTACAACAAAATTTTTTTTATATTATTTTCTACCTATGTTTAAATTTTCATATAGTTTGGATCAAAAAATGATAGGTTCCGGTCGTTTTTGTCAAATTTTGGGTAGTTTTTTCCAAAAAAAAAAAATAAAAAAAATTGAAGAATTGAGAATTCAAAAAATGACCTCTTTAAAGTACAATCTAGATGCAAATCCTGTTTCAAAAAGTTACTTGATCGAAACTTTTGGACAAGTATTTCCATACGAAAAGTAGTACACAGAAAAAAAAATAGTAAAAAAAAAAAAACAAATAAACATCATTGTAAAAACACTAGCTTCTTCACTTCGTTCAGTATCTAAAATCACTCAGAACCGAGTGGTATAGTCTACTCACTAATAACATGTAAGGTCTGGATATAAAGTATGTGAATGTAATAATAATACATTTTTTATAAAATAATGACAAGCTGTTATGAAATATACACGTAATATTATTAAAAGAGTAAAATTATTTTGTTAAAACATTATTAAATGTACCGCCGAATAACTCGTGCACTTTCTCGGTACGCGTGTTAAAAACAATTTACAACAAACAATATTAATTGTAGCTTATATTACATTTTATAATTAAGCGAAAAAGTTAATGAAATATTACATTTTATCACGAAACCAATCGAATTCTCTAACTGTCCTACGCTTACATAAAGTTATTCTGTGTAAAATGCGGCTAAATATGTTTGTTTATTATTAGTCGATTCGATTGACGGTGTTTTAATGATTCATTTTCGAGTACAATAAAGAACGACATGAATGACCGGGTTATGAGCTGATCTCAAGAGTTAATTAGTGTTGTAAAAGTAAAACACGATTTTGATATATTATATATATATGTGTGTGTGTGTGAGTTCGGTTTTTGAATATAAAATATAAATTTGAGCAATGTTTGTCAATCTACTGAAGATTTAACATAATATACTGTAATAATATTATTGACGGTTTTAAATATTAGTATTCACTACTCAGTAGTGTCGTAAAAAATATTTTTATTTTCTGTTTGAATAAATGGGCAAAAAGGCATTCAAAATACATAGGTATTCAAATACTTTAAAAAATGTGCATGTTCATAATACTTTTAGAACCATATCATATTTTCAACTGATTATTGTCAGTTTAAGAAATTAAAATTTGACGTCTAAAGTGTAAAAATAATATTAATGTGTTTTATATCAGTAATATTATAGTACTTACTACTAATATAGTGGTGTGTATGTTTTATGTGGTACACTATACTATATCGTATAAACTATATATATATACATATCATCGAGTGATTGAAAATAAACATATCATTGGCCACTTATGATTCAAATGAAGGGAAAAACGTGTGTTCGTAGTATTTTATAACGTGTCGGTATAAAATAATTTACAGAGGGTTTAAAATTAAAAATTGTTTTTGTCAAACAAAAAAATGGTTTTAAAGGAATTAAAATTTGAGTTCAGTAAAAAGTCATTTTAGTAAATAAAAAAATGCAAAAAGAAGTATTCAGAATATACTTACGTATTTGGGTACTTTCCTGTTTATACGAAATACGATAATTATGTAACGTCAGAACGTAAAGAAAGATAAGGTCATCGAAATTTCAAAATCAATTAACATCCAATTTCTTTCAAAGTGTTTCCAATGGACCGTAATTGCTTAAACATTACATTTTTTAATTTAATATTTCAAATTAAAAACATCTATTTATATTTTGTACTACAGTTGTTATTTAATTTTTTGATCAATAAATTACCGATTTTTTAATTTCTTACCAATAAATTATTAATGAATTATGTTTCCCAAAAATCAAACTTTTTATTAATATAAAAATACTTAGGTAGTCCGAGATAACAGGAAAGTGGTAAAATGTGGTAGTCTTGAATATCGGAATCGTGAAGTTTTCCAAAACTTAAAAAAATTTAAGAAGTACTATAAATATTGTGATTCAGAATCAGCTTAATAGTCTAGTCGTATCCATAAACCATCAAGAAAAACTCCTATTTCCTGAATAGATCTAACTAAAAAAAATAGGTTTCAATTTTAAAATGTTAAAATTTGTATTGTTAATTATATGTATAAATAAAAGCTACTATTGTTTGAATTATCACATGACCTATAAATTATTACTTAGTTAAGGTTTTAATCTTTTATCAATTACACAAATATTCAATCAAAGAATTGTTATCATAATAATAATTAATAAATAGCATTGTGTTTTCTGTTTTGCTGTTTATTCGAGAAAAAAAAAACTCGGAGCTTGATAAAAATTTCTGATTCGATTACAATAAATTTTTTCGAATACTTTACAAGACTGCCGGTAGTATTTTTTATTTGCACTATATTAAAATGTTAATTTATTTATTTTATGCGTTGTTCATTGATTTACAGTTGAATAAATATGATTTATTATCGTTCGTTTAAGACACGGAATATTTTTTTTTCAATTCACGATAGTCGGTAATAATATTGTAAACACACATTGAAATAACTTCAATGAGTCGAACGAGGACACGTTCGTATATAATAATAATAATAATAATAATAATAATACCATTTTTTTTTCTTCTGTTTCGTTAATGATTTTCGCTCTCAATAAATTCCATTACTCATCGACTATTTATATATAAAAAAAAAAAAGACAGTACCTACTTCCTATTGTGTGTTCAGCACGTAATACATATCCAATTAATATTTTAATTAAGATTAAATTAGTCCTTCGTTTTGTCTCGGTTTTAATCATTGGATTTTTTTTTTTGAATCAATGAAATATTATTATTATTTGCATACGATAATAGAATACTAACATCTGTACGATTCATCAAATCATGTTGCATACACAAAACCTTTTAAGGCACCTGTTACAGCTCGCGTTTCTTAGCGTTTGACTGTTTACATTTTTTTTTTTTTTTCCGTAGAATCATTAGTCGATTAATAAATTCATTCAATTATTCGTTAATTAGCACATTGTACTTAATGTGCGATATCAACTAGTGTTTATATATACATTTTTTTTTTTTTTTTTTTTTTGGAGTTAATAGGTTTTAGAAATTCTATAGGTATTGTCTTTATATAATATGGTGAATAATACGATTTCGTGAACGTTTATTGTTTTTTAACCCGTATTCAGTATTCATATTGTAAATATTGTTTTTTTTGTTTATTTTATATTTTCATACGTGAAATTCTGCTCATGTTTCCTATTATAATGAGATTTTTTTTTTTTTTTTAACGACTCGATGATTGTGTTATGAAAATAATACCTTGAAAACTGGTGTCCGATTACTATCTCACGTTTATCTAACAATAATACTGTTATCATAATAATATTATAATACTTACTGTTTTTTTTTTAGAATTTTTTTCGTAAGTCGTCAAAATTTTCATAGAAAAAAAAGTTTATAAACGCATTGAAGTAATATATTTTATTACTCATTACTCAGATATTGATTAAGTAGCGGTTTACGTTCTTACCACACCGTTCAACATTTAATTCTAGATTCTGAACGAAGTGAAGAAGCTAGTGTTTTTACAATGATGTTTATTTATTTTTTTTTTTTGTGTAAAACTTTTCGTATGAAAATACTTGTCTAAAAGTTTCCATCAGTAACTTTTTGAGACCGGATTTGTCTCTAGATTGTACTTTAGAGAGGTCATTTTTTAAATTTCTTAATTCTTATTTTTTTTTTTTTTGATAAAACTACCGAAAATTTGAAAAAAAACGACTCGGAAGCCATCATTTTTTGATCCGAACTATATGAAAATTTAAACATAGATAGAAAATAATATAAGAAATATTTTGGCGAAAGAAAATTTTGAAAATGTTAAAAAAAAAAATTTGGACATTTTTCTAACATTTTTTTTTCTCATTTATTTTTTATATTATTAACTTTCCTCATTAAAAATCCTTTTATTGAAGAAATGATTTATCGTTCCTTTAAAATTCAATACACCCGTCGTGCAAAGAACACCCATCGTGGGAAGTATGTCCGGCTTTTTTTAGTTGTTTTTCTAAATTATTTTATCATCATTTGGCAAATGTTGATAAAAACTATCGAAACGGAAACGCATATTTATTATTGTATACATACACACGCTGTTTGGTAGATTTTATAAGATACTCTTATTAAAAACTCAATGTAAAAATCGAAATATCATAATCTTTTAAATCAAAATCAAATCGACCGTTTCCATCTAGATTGGTAATGTGCATTTTATGCAATTTTTATAAAGCAGTAACACGTATGTCGTACCCATAAAACAACGTGGTCACAATGACTCAAAAGTTACTTGGAATTTAGTCCGGATGTTACTCTTGAATATTGATTAAAATTAAACGAAAAATTTCAATAGTTCTCTCAGAAACTAAAAATATGTCGTTATCAAAACATTAATTATGTTATTAAGTCATTTCAAAATACTGTAAGCTTCATAATCAACTCGTCATAATATTAATTGTTTCATCGAATAATATTATGACAAGCATTGGAGGATGTTCATTGAAGAAAAAACATTACGCGTCTCATTTTTATTAAAATTTAATGTTTTAATGACATTTTACGATAGAGTAACGTATCAGTAGAGCCCTGATTCCAATGCAAAATACATATTTCTTTTGGTGATCTTAGGTAATGCTTTCCATGTACTTAATTTGTTTCATGTAACAGAGATCTTAAAAGTGAAACTTTTATTTTCCATTATTTTGTATTTTTCGATGTTTTAAATATTTTTAGAGCATATTTTAACATTTTTTGGTCATTTTATTCATTTTAATGCATATTTCAACAATATACTTATAATTTTAATAATATATAATACAAATCAATAATTTAAATTTAACTAATTCAAAATATTATCCATCATGTTTTCGGTGTTTTCCTTGAAAACATCTAGAAATCTTTTTATAATTGCCATAATGTTTGTATTTTATCTTTACATATGGATGCCTAAACTCGGCAGATGGCAAATAAGAAAACAAATTAAAATATTAAAGTACAAAGGATCTTTTTAAGAGTACTTTCATAGAAAAATGAATTTTTTAAAAGCATTTTCACGGTTAATTGCATTTTTTAAGGGCATTTTTCGATGATTTTTAGTGCATTTAAATCCGGGCCTTACTTATCAGTAATATTAATTTATTATCTAAAGAGGGGCTGAATACGGACGTTTCATCCTAAAGAATGATATAGCTGAATAGAATATTTTCTAGGATAGAAATGTATTAGGGTGGAAAATATATTTATAGAAAAATTAACTTTCGACGATATGTGATTGAATTTAATTCATCCTGTGCAAACTATTCGAATTTTATATAACTTAGTATTCGATTATTCTTACTTCAGAGTTTTCTTATGACCGACTGAAAGATGACAGTAAAAACAAGCAAACCATCTTGAGGTAATGTGGGGGCTAAGAGAGTATAACAGGTTAAAGGAGTGGCAAAAGCAATTAGTATCATTGTACGTTTAACGTGAACTTATTAGCTATAAATAATTATTTATTTTAATATTGCACAAATTTTTACTGAAAACATTCTTGAATATATGTATATCCACAAAAAAGCAAAGAGAATCAATAAATCTGTAAAAGAGTTTTCTTTTTATTGAGATACCGAATTTAATAATTATTATGATTTTGATTACTGAAAACAGCGGAGAAATTATTATAGTTAATATTCTTAATTAAAACATAATGAATTCGTCTTTTAGGGTTCATTACGCTATAATTGTTAACATTAATATTAATATAACAATTATTATAAATGTCATACGCTCGGTCGTTTGTTTGACAAATTTCAAAACGTTATTAATCTAAAACAATTAGTGTAAAAGTTTTGAAATGTTGTATTTTACATGACGTAAATTGGCTCGCGTACATATGACACAGGGCGGAGTGTGTGTGTGTGTGTGTGTGTAATAGATTTTGGTCTAATCGTCGCGTTTAAAAACCGTGTCGGATTTAAAATGTAAAAATGTTGTAGAGCAGTGGTTGTCAACATTTTTGGGCCGCGGCTCCTTTTGATTTCGAAATAAAATATACGGCTCCCATACGAACATTTAAAATAAACAATTTTTTATATAATTTAATCATTTTTTAATCTAATTTTATTTAACGATAAACATGTAATTATAAATAATACGAAACATACATTTTTTTTTTTTTTTGAGATTTATTTTTAGATTTTGAACGAAGTGAAGAAGCTAGTGTTTTTACAATGATGTTTTGTTTTTATTTTTGTAATTTTTTTTTTTTTTCGTATGGGTCTACTTGTTTAAAATGTGACAAAAAAGACTCAGAAACCATAATTTTTTGATCCAAACTTTATGAAAATTTAAATATAGACAGATAATAATATGAAAAACATTTTGGCGCGAGAACATTTTCAAAATGTGAAAAAAAAATTTCGTACATTTTTCTAACACTTCATAGTCTTATTAATTTTTTTTTATTTCTTAATTTATTGGATAAAAAAAAAAGTAAAGTAATGTAAAGACAAGATGTAATTCACATCACAGATATTCTTCGCTCTTCGGGTCAAATACTGTTGGTGTGTGTGTTAAAAACGACGACTATTATATTGTTAACTTCTTTCGTTCAGAATGTTCTATTATTGAAGAAATGATTTATCATTTCTTTAAAATTCTACAAATCCATCAAGAGTATCTGACCCGAGGAGCGAAGAATATCCGCGGTGCGAAGTATGTCGTCCGGCTTTCTAGTCTTTACTTTTTACAATTAACATTTTTAGTTTCTACTGCGAACGCGGTTCCATTGATAATATAACCGATGACGCCCCTGGGACGCACAGGTTGAAAACCACTGTTGTAGAGGATAAAATATACACGGATTGCCGTGAATCGAGTTATTGCGCGCCTCGTTGCAGGGTCGTCTGGTTTCAAAAACAAATTAGGTACAACGTCTCGATTATTAGACGACTGATTTTCCCGAACAAAAAACAAAAAAAAAAAAAAAACAATAATAATAATATATTATTACGTTTACGTACTGTTATTTGTAATAGAATATATTGTGGTCGGATGCTGCACGGTCCGTATCGATCACAATCTAGGTGAGGGCCTACGTGACGATTATTGTCATTTGTATATAAATATATTATTATTATTATTATTATGATGCGGGCCGAGTGGAAAAATCAGCTATTGTCTACAATGTCCGCCGTATTTGGGCAAAGTGAATAATAAATATTTATTTCCTTTAATGATTAGTCATTGTATATACTTGTATAGAAAATATTATCAATTAATTCAAAAACTGGTGCGGCAATACATATATCAGATTGTTTTAGATTCTGAACGAAGTGAAGAAGCTAGTGTTTTTACAATGATGTTTATTTTTATTTTTTTCTGTGTACAACTTTTCGTATGGAAATACTTGGTCAAAAGTTTCGATCAGCAATTTTTTGAAACCGGATTTGCCTCTAGATGCCTAGGATTTGCCTTTAGAGAGGTCATTATTTGAATTTCTCAATTCTTCAATTTTATTTTTTGGAAAAAACTACCCAAAATTTGACAAAAACGACTCGGAAACCATCATATTTTGATCCGAACTATATGAAAATAGATAGAAAATAATATAAGAAAGATTTTGGCGCAAGACAATTTTGAAAATGTGAAAAAAAAATTTTGGACATTTTTCAAACATTTTTTTTTTCTCGTGTATTTTTTATATTATTAACTTCCCTCGTTCAGAATCGTTTTGTTGAAGAAATGATTTATCGTTTGTTTAAAATTCAATACACCCGTCAAGAGAATTCCACCTGACGTGCGAAGAACATTCCGACAAGCGAAATACACACTTTTTAACCATGCGATCGATGTCGGACAGTCATTGATCGAGTTTTTATTCAATATGAATTTGAATTAGGAATAATTACCAAAACTCTGCCATTTTCGTGATGTAAAAATTTGATCACAAATAAAAAAACACGTGATATATCTTTTTGGGGAAAAAGAATTCTACCGAATTTACAATAACGATTTTTTGACGGTATAAATTGAACAAAAAGTTCGTTTTTTTAGGTGAAAATATTTATTCTCGTCAAAATTCGAACTTCTAAAATTGTATTGATTACAGCTATCAAAAAACGGGATATATGACTAATGTTTTCCAAATTCTTTATTTCGACCAAAACTCGTCGAATCATTTTGAAAATAAAATTACAATTATTGTTAATAACTAGTAAAAATTTTATTACATTTAGAAAATTTCCATACGTTTTTTGTGTATGATGATGATGAGTACATGTTATCTAGTTTATATGGTATATTTTACCATTTTTACTAAAATTATTAGTAGTTTATCTATACACATTTGAGATAAATAAAAAAAAACGTCCGAAAAACGATTTGCTTAAAGTGCCAACTAGATATGATTTTTGATGTATTAAATTGCTGACCGAAAATGTTGAATTAGTTTTACTGTATAAATTCGTGTTAGTGTGTTAACACAAATGAATACATAAAAAAAAAAAAAAATTAATCATTGTAAAATGATAATATATTCTTTTAAAATGGTAAACACGCAGATAATAATTGATTTAATATGGATGAATAAACTTTTCAAGTAATTTTTCATACCAGTTTCTAGTTGTATACCTATAATATAAAAGTAATTTTAATAAAAAATCTTTATGAAAATGAAAAAAAAAGAAAACCAAAAACACGATTTCCCGAAAGCTGAATGTTATTGTTGAAACTGCTCTTCTCTCATAATAACTGGGCAGAATTCCGGTCTCTAATTATTATAACTAATACTCGAATTCCCCCCCTTCCCCCTAACAATGCACGCTCATGTAGCCGTCGCCGTCGTAATAAATATCGAACGCGATTCACGTTATATTATACATTACGTTTTTGGGGGTTGGAGAGATGAGACCAAAGCAGCGTTAATTTCCGGTCTGCCGTTTCGTCACAATGCATAACATAATAGAACGTTATAAATATACAGGGTGCGTCTAATGTCATTGTGAGCGGTTTTTTTTTTTTTTTTATGTTCATTACGGAATAACAACAATTAATTTCGACAAAATGAAATACGCCTTTTTATTTTCGTGTGTGGGCTATTTTATTGTACTACTTAAAATCTTTTACCTTTATACGTGGTACCAATAGAAAACTCAAATTAATTTTTTAAATATACAATCACTATTTTATTTAGCATGTTTTTTGGTAATTTTATTAACTATGGTCTATGAAGTTTAGGAAATTTTTAATTGCTATGCGGTTAAATTGACATAAAAAAATTTGTTTTTTATAATCTATTTGACTATTATATTAGTAAGTATATATTTGTGAGTAGCATGAACTACTTAGGTATGTTTATCTCAGGTTTGCTTTTGACATAGAAGAAGGTTAATTTTTCCGGTAGATGGCTCTAAGCTGCCATAGATTGTCTACTTTTGAGATAGAGGGTTCACTTTTACCCCACTCTGTGCCTAAATGTACTGGCACGAATGCAAATTTAAAAACAAATCGTGGGGGAGGGGTTTAATAATTATAATTTCATTATTTACAGAGATAAATCTCCATTACATATATTATAAATAGTAAATAACAGGTATATGGACAGATTTATTTATTTATTATTATGTCTATTGTACAATATATACTAAAACTGTATAAATCTACAAACATAAAATACAGTATAATATTGTAATAATTATAAAAATAATAAAACTAGTTAGGTACAGTGGTAATAATAATAACATTAATATAACGAGAAAAATCTATTAGAAATCAATAGTTTTTAAGCTTGATTTTAACTGTTCCAGATTTTTTAAATTAAAAATATCAACATTCAAACTGTTTGAACCCTTTAGTCGCCTCTTCTTTGGAACATCCTGGCCAAATCTATCGATAACGATTGAAATCTATTTATATTTTTCTGATTTATTACATTTCTGATTACAGTTTGTCACAAAGTTTAAAATAATTGAATAATTGGACCGTAAAAAAAATCCTGCGTACAATGCCATGAGAACTGAAGGGCTCCGTGTAACAACGAGACAAATCCACTTTTTTTCGAAACTCACTTTTTGGTGTTATCGTATACAGATTTTTTTCCTTAACATTTCTATGCAACAACAAGACAACTCCGATGATTATATTTTATGGAGTTAATGAGTTAATGGACTTTTTCTGGTTTATTATATTATGGGAAAAAACGAGATAAGTCCAGACTTTTCTTGGTTTTCGAAAAATGTATTACAATTAACGAACAAAAAACCAGGCAAGTCCATAATATGTTTTATACTTCCAAGTTATTTTAGACGATCAAAAATGTATTTAAAATTGAAATCAATTTTACTCAACTATTAACGTGGAATTAAATAAGAATACTTATGTCGAATTTACAAATAAAAATAAAATTTTTTAAAGTTTTGGTGAAATAAAACATGTCTCCTGAATAATTTCAAAATGTAGACTTGTCTCGTTGTTGCACGAAGCCATTCAATTGCGATGTACCCTGTACTTATATTATGTAGGTATATACCACACGGCAGCCGCTGCTATAAAACAATAACGATCCGAAACGACGACGACGATAACAATAATACCTAATAATAATAATAATAAAAAAAAAAATTACTGTCGTCATCGTCATCGTTCGGGTCGAATAGACGTCAGCCGCCCATTGTACTATGATCTCGGCGGTATAGTATACAAAAAAAAAAAAAATTATAAAAAGAACGACACGCGAGCGCAATACCAATATAATAATAATAATAATATCTGCACCATCCGGCTGCCACTGCTCGCTTGAATCGTGATCGATCGATCGATCGATCGTTATCACAGTAGCTGAAGACTTAATAATAATCATTAACGAAGTCGTCGTTGGTATGAACGTGTGCACTATTATACGTCATAGAACGTTTATAATTTATAAAAAAATTAATAAATTTATAAATATTGAGTAGAGGTCATTCTTCTTACACATTTGATGAGGGGCCACAAAACTTTTGAAAATTTACCCCAGTTAATGAACCTGTGTGGAAATTCGTTTTCCAAGTGCATACTAGAGCACAATATAACAAATCAAAATTTATTTTTTTTTAAAGAAACGATAAATCATTTCTTCAACAATACGATTCTGAGCAAAGTATGTTTATAAATTATAATATAAAGAACAATAATAGTGTTATCATTTTTAACACACCTACCAAGAGTATCTGACCCGGGGAGTGCAGAATACTAATAATAATAAGTTTGTCCGGCTTTTTTATCTCTACTTTGCTTTATTTTACTTTACTTTGCACTGCTTTAATTAACAAAATACATTACTTTACTTTTTTTTATCCAATAAATAAAGAAAAGAAAAAAAAAAATGAAAATTTTACCAAAAATAAACAAATTTTGATGAGAAAAAAAAATGTTAGAAATAAATTACCCATTTTTTCCCACATTTTCTAAATTTTCTTGCGCCAAAATATTTTTTATATTATTGTCTAGCTATATTTAAATGTTCATAAAGTTTGGATTAAAAAATGATGGTGTTCGAGTCTTTTTTGTCAAATTTTAGGTAGTTTTTTCCAAAAAAACAAAAAAAAAAAATGAAGAATTGAGAAATTCAAAAAATGATCTGTTTAAAGTACCAACTAGAGAAAAATGCGTTTAAAAAAGTTACTGATCGAAACTTTTGGACAAGTAAATCTATACAAAAAAATAAAAATAAAAAAAAAACATCATTGTAAAAAAACTGGATTCGTCACTTCATTCAGAATCTAAAAATGAAATCATGAACTACAAATCCCTCTTAATAAATTTCAATGGTGCTTATTGCATTAAACAGCACAACGTCACAATATGAAATTATTTTAAAACCCAAAAATATTCAAGTTACTTTTATATCACATATATATCTACTAAATAACATAAAATAAATAATCGTCTCTCATTTTACTATTTATATACATATATGACACTCAATATTTTATTAATAACGATTATTGTTCTTTTGCCAAGTAAATGTCATTATAATGTTAGTGCGCTATTTTTATTTTTATTTGCGGTTCATCTGGATCTGGAGTTTCATCTGAAAACGGCCTTAAATGTTTTATAGCACGAAAAAGAGAATATAATATATCTTTTTATTAATTGTATAAGCAAATATTATATTATTTAAAATGAAAAATATTTAAAAGAAAATCATGATTGACACAGGACAGCCGCCATGAGTTAAAATATATGCCGTTTTTAATAAATATTTATTCACTGTTTTCATTATAAGGCATTTCTCTAGTTGTTATATAACGCTTTTATTACAACTTCCCGTTGAAAATATCACTTCCGTAACGCTTTGTGTGGCGGTCAGTCGTTCCTCACCAGTTCACGTCCAAATAAGCGAGTCCATTAGAAAATATGACTTTAAATTTTATAATAATAAAATTTTCAAAATTTTCTTACGCCAAAATCTTTTTTATATTATTTTCTATCTATGTTTAAATTTTCATAAAGTTCGGATCAAAAAATGGCGGTTTCCGAGTCGTTTTTGTTTTTAATTTTGGGTAGTTATTTCTAAAAAAAAAAAAAATTTAAGAATTGAGAAATTCAAAAAATATCTTCTTTAAGGTACAAATTAGAGGAAAATCCAGTTCCAAAAAGTTACTGATCGAAACTTTTGAACAAGTAGATCTACACGAAAAAGTGTATACAGAAAAAAATAAAAAGCCGGACATACTTCGCACGACGCGTGGTATTCTCTTGACGGGCGTATTAAATTTTAAAGAAACGATAAATCATTTCTTCAGTAAAACGATTCAGAACGAAGGAAGTTAATAATATAAGAAAAAAAAAATATCGGACCCGGAATTATATGCACTAAAACGTACGAAATATGCATGCATTTATTCAATAATATTAATGTATTATTGAAATATACACTAAAAATGTATTAACATGAAACAAAATATGATATTAAGTGAATAAAACAATAAAATTAAAAAGTTTCCTCTATACAACTACAGATTTCTAAGATGTAGATCTACTTGGGGAGGCGATGTGCTTCCTACGAATTTTAAAAAAGTAAAAAGAAAAGTATAAAGTCGATGTTTATTTAATGTATTTTTGTCTATTCGCCCCTTCCCACACAGGTTCTGCCCGTCAAATCAATAGCACAAAAAATAAACATCATTGTAAAAAGGAAGGAAGTTAAATAATATAAATATGTATAAAATAGTAGGTTAGATACTGTTATTTAATAGTGTAAACATAAACGTATACAATATACATGTATACA
>JAIPRM010006439.1:0-18685 GCA_025469315.1 Stegophylla sp. TES_Ste_2020 | reverse complement strand
TGTTCAGAATCGTTTTACTGAAGAAATGATTTATCGTTTCTTTAAAATTTAATACGCCCGTCAAGAGAATACCACCCGTCGTGCGAAGTACACCCATCGTGCGAAGTATGTCCGGCTTTTTTTAAATTCCAAACTTTATGAAAATTTAAATATAAATAGCCTACAATACGAAAATAATATTTTTTTCTTATCATTTTTTTCCTTTTCTCAGTTAACAGGGAAATATAAAACTGAGTAAAAAATAAAAATTTTTTGTAATAATAATACACTTTATAATTTTTATAATCAGATTTATTCAAATAAATCAAAGAAGTCATTTAACACACCTACCAAGTCTTATTCAAGGAGTGAAGAATACCCATGGTGCTGTAAAGTGTGTCCGGTTTTTTTTTTTATTTGTCTTAATAAGGGTAAATTAGAGCCTTCAATGTATTCTTGCACTGAGCTAATATTTTATTAATCTGGTTCTTCCCACATCTTTATATATTTTTTATATTCTTATCTATTTTTTTTTTAGCATTCATATTAAGAAAAATAATAATTTTTATAAAAAATTGTTAGATATGCAATTTTATTGATAATATACAAACATAAATTTCATATTTAATCGAATTTGCGTGTAATGTTATTTTATTGCTTCGTTTGTTATAAAAAAAAAAAAAGCTTACAGAAAAGTTGGTAAATCCTACAACTTCTAAGTCCTAGGTTTTAATGAGTTGTGATTTTTTACAATTGTATAAGTCTTTTTGTGTTTCATTATCATATGAGACAATGATAAATGAATATAAATTCTATTACTTTGATTCTTCATTCCGTCTAAAAAAAAAATATATATATATATATTATTAAATACAGTTTTTTTTATACTTTGTTTAGTCGAGGTGTATTTTTTTATATTACAATATTTGAATTTTTAGTGTAATTTATTATTTAGGTTCTTAATTTAAATATTTTTACTGCACGTTTAGACATTTTAGCAGTTGCTGATTATCATGTTGGTCTTGTTCGGCGCTAAGGTCTGGCGTTTTTACGACGATCCAGCGTGTACACGACGTACGTTTTACAACACTCGATGATAATAATTATTATTATTACACATAACGGTCGGGCACGATGTTTTTATTTTGACAGATACACTGTTCGAAATTACTAAACACGAGTCTGTTTCCGGCACTGGTAACGAAAAAAAAGGGAAACGGTCCAACACGCCATCACGTGCTGCGATGATAGAACTCGTGTTTTTTGCGGTACTGACACTTGTTGGCCATCAATTTATACACAAGTTCTTTGTTCGTCACTAGAAACATCAAATAAAATTATTGAAAATATTTCGTTTAAAAAAAAAAAAAAAAACCATATTTAGCTTTTTCTACGCAAATCAAATCGAGTGTATTGAAAATCCAAATTCTAATTTTATAACCGATTTAAGAAGTTGTTAAAAAAATTTTTTTCAAGGCCAACTTTTTAAGAAAATCGAACTAGAAGAATTTGTATACATTTTTATCGGATACAATTTTTACAGTTGAAAGTTGTATTAATTTTTTATTGAATAAAATGTTAGGCATATAAAAAGAAATTGACAATCGAAATTGAAATATAAGACACGAAAAAGACATTATAAGTACACGAGGAAAGACTAATGATGTACGTATTAAATTTTAAGATGATATAACAATTTAACATTTTACTAGAAAAAAATTCACAACAAAGGATAATTCAAAATATAATTTCAAAATTCTTTATTTATCCCGAAATTGATCAAATTTTTTTCAATCATTTTCCAGTTTGTATTACACTGGTGTTGATAACGGGCCGAAAACTCCTAGTTTCTAGTAATATTATATTAGCTTTGGAATTCAATTAAATTATTTTTAAAACCAATTTCACAAAAACGCAGTTTATGGTATATTTTACTTAATTTTTTGATAGTTTTCCTTTTTTTTTTTTTTTTTTTTTAACTACGGAGAACTTTAACGATATTCCCCTTTTCAAGCCCCACGCGTACAAAAGTTTCTATGAAAAACGTACGTGCATTACACTTACTGATCCGTGCAGCAAAAAAAAAAAAAAAAAAAAAAAAAATAATAAAAAATAAAAATAAACAGCATTGTATGTAACCACCACTAGCTTCTTCGCTCCGGTCAGTGTCTAAAATAACAGTGACGACACCGCAAGTGCCAACAAAATGGTGGTGTGCAGTGACCGCAAACGTGCAGACCGCATCGGTGCCGATACCCCTTAACAAGTCGTGTATCCTCGGCCCCATCGACGAGTCTGAAAAATCTACCTGCGTAGAGGACGTTTAATTAGGCATACGTACGTCACGCGTCCTGGTAACAAACCGAAAGATTATAATATTATATTATTTTTCCAAAAAATTTATATAGACCGTGTATCGCGTGTTCTTATAAATAACTGTCGTGTACGAATAATGTAATTCTCCATTTAAAACACGAATCAACGAGAGAAGGACATTGATATTATTACAAACTATATAGTTTTAACGTTCAAATAAAATATTACAGACTTTTACCAAAAAATCGCCGTACGATTAATTTGTACGAACGGGCTTGTGACGACGTTAATGATTTTAATCGTTTAATTTATTCGAACATATCGAAGTTACAATTTGCTACGAAGTTGTTTTGTTGAATGTGCTGATGCACGTATTCGTTTTACGAAGATGCAATTTTTTGAAGATTCATATGTTTTTTAGATTGGATGTATTTTTTTTATTTTTTTCTTTTTTTTGAGAGCCGATTTTTGTAACGCTTTCGTTACCATAATACCATGGTTACTTACTTAAAAATAAATATAATATGCATTTTCTTTGTAAAAGGAAAAATTAAATTTTTTATGTAACATTTATTGCAGCTGTAGTAAAACTTAAATAAAAGTTTCGGCCAAAAACCTTTGTGATTTTATCTTGTTTGTATTTTAAAGCGGTGATTTTTCGAAATTGTTCATAGTTTTTCCAAGCTAAAGGAATAACTACTACCGAAAAATTGAGTAAAACTAGATTTTAATGAAATTGACTTTAGCAATTTTGTCATAACTTCGAAGTTCAAAAGTTGCAAAAAGCTTGAAATATTATTGTTATAATACATATATTTTAATAAGAATCATTTAAGCTTGATGGAAAACTTAAGTTTTAATTAAAAAACTAACAAAATGAAAGTATCTAGTTTAGCCAAAATACTACCTTTAAGTACTTAAGAAAAATAAACTGACCAAAAATTTTTAAGATAATATGTTTAAGCTGTTTAAAGTACCAAACATTTTAAATTACTTTTTTCAAACTTTGAATATATCGTAGAATTATTTTTGAAAGTTATTTTATAAAGTAATTTAAAATGTTTGATACTTTAAACATATAATCTAAAAAATTGTTAGTCAGTTTATTTTTCTATAAGTACTTAGGATAGTATTTTGGATAAATTAGATACGTTCATGTAGTTAATTTTTTAATCAATACCTAAGTTTTACATTAATTTAAAATGATTCTTATTAATAAAAAGGCATATTCCTTTGGTACACATTATTTTAATTGAGCGTTTTATGCATTGAAAATTTTATACAAGCCTACTAAATATGGGTAATTCGCGTTTTGGTTTAAATCGGTGAAGTCACTTATTTTTGGAGGTTCTACTAAATTAATTATATAATTAATAACATGACAAAAAACGGATTATTTACTTAATCGATCTTACTCGAAATTTGGGTAGTTTTTATTACTGGCGGATGCAAGGGTAGGACAATTGAGGCAATTGTCCTCCGCGTTCACAAAAATAGGTTTTCTGACTGTAAGAAATAATAAAAGCGTATGACTACTTTTCATTTTTTTACTCGTTTTTGACTCTTCACAGTAACCAATCAATTAATTATTATTTGAAACAGTTTGGCTTTGAATGAAAATTACACCCAAACCCCCTCCCCCCTCCCCCAAAAAAAAAACGGGTTTAACTGCCAAAAAATTGTTTACAGACAACATTTTAAAAGCAATAATAATAATTATGTTATTGGTTCCGTTCGGAGTTTAAAATACAACACTAGTGAGCCGTGTGATGACCAGGATAGCCCCACATCGCCCCATTCCCTCCTCTTGAAATTCGCCCTGCGCAGTTGCAGTCCACGTCGCTCTACCGCAAACCTGCCGACAACCCACTGTCGCTGTAGCGTGTGTATTAATATTAATGTACTACTCATCGGAATTGAAAATAAACGAGTTTGTGTGAAACTCGACGCGGTTTTTATAGAAAAAAAAAAAAAAAACAAAAAACAACTCGGTCTCTTGCTCAACAGTTTGTCCCGCATTGGTGTCCGTTTTCTCGTTTTTGTGTTATCACCGTCTCAACCGACGCGACGACGCACCGCATGAAGGTCGTGGAAACCCGTCGTAAAAAATTACCTGGTTATGGTTAAACGCGGTATATACCTGGGTTGGTCGTGTGTCCGGAAATTGATCGCGATAAGCGCATTATATAATAATGTCGTTTAATTATTTAAACGCACTCACGTGACACCCCACCTGTTCGCGTTACACACACACGCCGGCGTGGCACAACTAGGATATTTTCTTCGAGGTCCACCTATAAATTTCTACTAGGTATAATTTTTTTTTAAGTATAAAATTATAGTCAATGTTAATGGACACTTTACGAGAATTCATTGAATAGAAATTTCTTGTAGCAAAATCTAACTGCCCTTTTCTCTGAATTAACATTTTGATATTTTGTATATTCGACAATACGAATTTTTAAAGCATGTTTTAAGTTTCCCTAAAAATTAAAAAGGATAAATATGTTACAGGTAACTTTAAAACAAACGTTAACTTACCTACATTGTAGATGGTTGGTAGATTGATAACTTTGATAACTATAATATTTTATTAGACTTTAAACAAGAACTATACTATATCATAATTCATTATTGCCAATAATTATAATTTGTAAATATTTTTATAAAATAGTTGTATGTTGATGTATTATGTTTATTTTAACTATGATATATTTCTGAACTAATAGAGGTTATAATTGTATATAGTTAAAAGGATTTATTTTTTCCAATGCTCATAAAATAAAATTTTCATAAATATGGTTAAAATGGGGGTGTCCAGACACCCAAAACACCCCCCTTGGTTGCGCCACTGGGCGTGGCGAACACGAACAGTGCGTCGGTTGTTTTTTTTTACCTTTTAAAAATGTTTTTAAGTCAAAGTAATGATTACTGACATTGTTATTGTAATAGTATGTTTTTATTTTTATCAAATAACCGTTACAGAATAAATCGAAAGTTAAAACGCGTGTTTTCGCACGAATATAATAGAATATTGTAATTACAGTGTGTAGAATGAAATCATAAATACAGAGCAGCGAACGAGCATCCGGTCACCTAACGTGCACTATTAGTATGCATAATATAATCGGTGCAATATGAATTATTTCAAAAGACAACTTGTAATTCGAACGATTTATTACACTTTCACTCCCCGCGATCAACGCAAAAAAACTGCGATTACCTTGTAATGTATTCAAGAAATTCGCATTATATTAATCGAATAAAATGTGTTTCGAATAACCAAATTATTTGAATTGAGAACAATAATAATTATTGTAGAGGGAAAGCACCGCGTGTTGAGTAAATCAGATAAAATTAATTTACCGGATCCGGATGTTGATGACTTTTTTTTTTTGTTAGTCTTAGACAACGATTTCGTCTGTAGTTTAAAATATTACCCGGTAACATACGAATTAGAATAACGACTTTTCATTTCTAATTAATTTTGAATTTTTTAGTGTTATCATTTAAAATAATAACGTTGATTTTTTTAGGGCTTTTCAAGGCATTTTTTTATAGGTTTCTGAGGTCATCGCCAAGTAACGTGTAATATCTTTGCAGTATTGGAATAATTTAATGCCTGATTTATGAACATTTTATCTTTTTTCAACGATTCACCCCACTAATATTATGTCAAGGTCTATGATTACAATAATTATTAACGTTTCGCGTTATAAATTATTCATTTAAACGCGTTTGATATATCCTTAAAGCACCGAAGAATATTGTATGTAGGAACAATGTAATGGATAATTTATTTTGGCTAAAGTAGGACATATCGGCGGAAAGGGTTGAACCCTAAAACCCGAAAAATTAATGCTGTGATTGTTCCGTCACCGTCGCGTAAGTCCGTGATATGTATATATTGAATTTTATGACGTAGAACGAATGAAATACGCAGTTGCATAAGCGTTAATTTGACTCGAACTGAACTATAATGTAATTAACTGATTATTTAACTGTAAATTAATGTTATCGTCCTGAAATCACATTGTTATCATCAAATTATTTTAATACTCTTGGCACGGAATACTTTCACTATAGCGCAGTTACTTTTTTATTTTTTTTTTTTACGTTTAGGTAAGTATTCTACTAAATTCACAAGAATAATAATAATAAAAAGCGAAAGGTATTATATTATTTACTTATTCAAATTGTTGTGATATTTTAGAGTAATAGCTCTTTTAACCACAATAATAATTTAAGGTTACCGACAAAATATAAATTTCAAATTTATACATATCAAGTAACTAACTGATAAATAATGTTCATATACAGGTGGGTATAGAAATTTATATTTTGAGAAAAATTTAAATAGTATCGTACAAGTGAAGATCTACACAATAGAAGAAATCAATAGTGAAGTTATGATTACAAATACACATTTATATATTTTCTTAAAATTTTTAAAGGGAGTTTGAATCCTTAAAATCTATTTTTGTGTATAAATTAGAAATTTCCGAAAGTTTCAAAATGCTGTACTTAACTTAAAATTGATCAAATCTTTTTGAAATTTTTATGAAATGTTTTCGTAACTATTTTTAGTAGTTGGTGAAAATTTCAAGTCCCTAGCTGCATTATTTTAGAAGTAATGTCAAAAAGTAATTTTCAATTTTACGGAAATTGTGGTAATTGCATATTTTGCCTTTTTTTGACAATTTTTTTTCAGTTTTCTCGCATTTTTGAAAAAAAAATATTGAGAAATTTGAAAAATGACCTCCCAAAAGTACCATCTGGGTTCGATTTTGGATCTATAATGTTACTGATCGAAACTTTTGGATCAGTAGTTCTATAGGAAAAAGTGTTCACAGAGGAAGAAAAAAAAAAATAAAAAACATCATTGCAGAAACATCTTCACTTCGTTCAGAATCTAAAACAAGGCGGACATACTTCGTACGATATCCAATGTGGTACTTTTGGCTTCTCGGGTGAGACTTGGTTGCTGTGTTAAATTTTAATGAACCAATAAACGTATTTATTTTCAAATAAAATATGTTTCTGAGCAGATGTTCCGTTGGTCCAAGACAATTTTACTTGTTTTTTTTTTTAAATCCTGTGTTTATTGCAATTGACGAAATCAATATTTTCGCTATTTCACTTATGTGATCGGTATTCAACTATAATGAATTTCTTGACATTTCTCGGCCACTTACTTCCGAATCCGAAGGTGTTGAATTAAATCTTAACTACGCGTATACTTAACTGCGCGGAATAACCGTCTCGCCGGGGTGTTCGTCTCGCTTTCAATAATAAATGGAGAAAAGGATAAGTTATAGGCGCGTTTAAATCGAGTATAATAGTGTCGCGTTATTTTTTATTCATAGGTCTACCTGTGAGTACAATATATGCGGCATAAGAATACGGGTAACAGTTTTAATGGACACTAAATACTATTATAAGGAACGCGGCTATTGTACCCTAGTGATTTATTATTTCGCATTACCCGTACATTATTAATCTGATAACACGTACGTTTATTGCTATTTGAACGCCGCCGCCGTATCACACACACATACACACACACAAATGCACGCACGACGGGAGTAAATCTAAAGATTTTTTTTTCGAATAATGTAATATATTTTTTATAATCGGATAATACTGCTGCGTAGAGTGACGTAATAATTGTGGCACGTTATTTCGGCGTTATTTATCCAATAAAAATATGTCTCTTTTGTATGACAGCAACCACATAAAATAATATATTAAATTATTAATATATATATATTTGTTTTATTATTATTTGGGTAAGCTAGATTTCGTAGGGTTTTTTCTTCAAACACAAGTGCGGGATACAGATGCTACGTGAATAGGAGAGACAATTATAAATATTAAATTGAAATTTTGAGTGTTGTGTACAATTCTTATCCATCTATTTTGAATTTAAAAATAATGAATTCATGGATTCATTGACTCGGGGCATTTTTTTGTAGACAATTCAATTCTCAGCAAAATTCTGCTTTAACAAATAAGAAAAAAATCGTTTTCTACTAGGTATAGTTACTAGGGAATCATACTTGGTTTGTGTCGTTCATAGGTTTAATCCTGAGACTTATTCAGATTTTTACCAAAGGTCCTCTTCACCGATCAATTTTTGACAATTTTTATTTTGTATGATATTATACACAATTACACAGTGACATATTTATTTATTTATAAATCATAAATGGGTAAAAAAAACCTTTATCAGTAAATAGAATACAATAATTTTAACTAAAACATGAATACAAAGTATAAAATTAAACAAGAGAACAATAAATATGAATATACGAATACAACATAAAATAAAAACAAACATAAATTAGAAAGTACCATTAGTTAACACAATATAAATATTAGATTTAAAAGTTTCACGAGACATAAAGAAAAAATCAACAAAGTTTGCTATTTTATTAGCTAACATTAAAACTCGTAGAAAATAAGATGTTGAACTATAGTTATTGGAACAAAATTGAACATTGAATAGGTTATTTCGCCTGATGTTTATCAAACTAGTGTGAATTAAAATTAACTCAGGGCTATCTATTTTATTATTTAGTAAATCATATAAAAACATTAAATCAATAGCTTTTCTTCTAATTTCACAAGGTGTGATACCTAGCTGAGTAGCGTGTAAGTGATATGAATCTCTAGATATACTTAAATCTAATTTAAAACAAATGGCTTTAGTATATTTATACTGAACATATTGAATATTCAAAAGAAATTACAAACGAAATAAACATTTTTAACATTAATTTATCTGCAAGAAATTACATACATCCAAATAATTTTTCAGTACTCCGTCCATAATTATTATAATAATAATTAATAATTAATATTATTATTATTTTTTTTTTTTAACGATTAAAAGGGAAAAATTCATTTTTATGATATCGCCCGGGCTTAATCGATAAGAATATAATCTGTTCATGCCTGCGATGGTGAGGACTAAGGTTATTGAATTTCGAGGGGACGGGCGGGCGTGCTGAATAATAATTTTTCGTATTTATTAAAATTAATCGATTACTCTCGTCGGATGTACTTATTACATGGATTCCAGTATTTAGAAGAAGCATGTTCTTATATTATATGAATGCATTCATTTGAATGGATTATCTTGTGCAGAATGAAGTCTGAAACGAGTTCTTTTTTTTTTTTTTTTTTTTTTAAGCGATTAACGGATTTGCGAATTCATTCACAATTTCAACGAACGTAAATGCGAAATCAATATATATATTTCGTTAATATTTTATATTATTATTGATCAATAACCATTGAAGAGTTTCGAGAATTTGATATAAACATTGAAATATAACTTTGTATTGATTGTCTGTCGATAAACTCATTTAATAATTTTTAAACACTTTTGTCGCTATTGTTTCAAATTAAAAAAAAATATTTACCAGTTGAATTCGTGATCAATTACTAATTATTTAGTGCAGAAAAAATTTGTTCACACGGGAAATTTATTGTTACACAGATATTACCTATAAAAATTTTTAAACTTAAAATTTTAAAATTTAGAGAACCGGCTAAAATATTTATGTTTTCATTATCCGCTTAAGGAATGACAATTGAAACCAAAACTAAGTACATGAAAACGGTTTTGAAAAACGAAATTGAAACCAAAACATTTAAATTCTGGTTATCGTTATAAAAACAGACATAAAAAAAAAAATAAACGTTTAGTGCATAATTGGATAAAAATTATTTTCATGAATTTGTATAATAATAGCATATCGAATTTGTACACTTTGAATTTAGAAGAAATGTGTAAATGTAAGTTTTAACAGTATAGCCATGTGTCAAATAAAACAATAAATTTAATAGACAAAATATAATTCCATTTTTAAAAACAGGTTTAATGACCGAAACCAAAAATCGTAGAAAATGTTTTGGGTTTTAAAAATCGATGATAATAATAATAATAATTTATTCATTACAAATAAAACGGGTGAAAGTCCAATTGTACAGATAAATATTTATGTGTTATAATACACAGAATGGATGAAAATATAAAATTATGTAATATGAATAATGTATGAAGATTATAATGGATAATAAATTTAGTACTTAACGTGACATGTCTGAGAAGAAATCAAAGACAAGGTGTTTGTGGCGAGAGGGGTGAATTTTTAGCGAAATTAGTGTATTATGAAATGAAATATATAAACGTGTAAGAGATCTGTAATGACAATGAGTGGGATTTAAAAATAGACATGTCATAATAAATAAGGACAATCTGTAATATGCTCATATTGTTAAGACTGTAAACAAATTCTATATCCACCGCTCCACGTCTAGCAGCCAGAGTAGGTAAATTCAAGTGTGTGCAAATCAAACAACAAATTTGTTTTTAAGCCTATTAAGGCTTAAAATTAGTAATTGTATTAACAATTGTTTGAAATTTCTACAAATGACCAATTTATATTGATAAGTCGAGAGCCGAATGTGATTCAAATTCTATGGAAATGTATGTTTTAATTGAAATTCCGTATCGGTGCATCGTGTTAAAAACTAGAATTTGTTCACTGAACAGGGAAATCTGAGTTTCGTGTTCTGAAGCTGAAACGAATTTTCAAACTACAAATTACTTCTTACAACAACAGATGAAACACAACTCGAAAATTATAATGTATAACTTGAGTCTATTAGAAATCGAAAAACATAAACCCGGAGAGAACTAGGCAAATTCAGAACGAAAACTTAAATACATTTGCACGTTGTAAGTCGAAAAAATCATATTTTTTTATTATACCGAGAAAAAAATTATTGTGTTTACATGTCTACCCAAAACAAAATCCTTAGACCCACAATCTTTCTTCTTGTTTTCGTTTTTGCTCTCAAGGATAGACTAAATTGAAATGTATTTAATTGTGCTTATTGACCTTTGATTTTTTTGTTTTTCAAAAATAAATTTTAGACCGCAATAGTGTCTTATGTCCTTACTGTTTTATCTGGCCCTACGCCATAACTGTCACCAGTCCTAAATCAGAGGTCATGAAAAAAAGTTTAGCCGATTGAGGCGTTCACTGAGAACGTTTTGTCAGATGAGCGTTTGCAAGTATTGCCCACAGGTACAACGCGCGGCTACGCCTATGTCTATATAAAACGGATACGAGTCGATAGACAATAATAGATAATAATAATATAGTAATTAATATCGTGTCGAATATGGAACGCAACGCGAGTGTATTATGACGGGTTTTCGCTCAGGTGTTTTATAATGATATATAGTGATTTCCCAATGAACTCCACGAGTAATAAATACCTATTTGGTATACCTAATACGTATTCTGCGATATTTCTACAGTCATAAATAAATATATCTTTTTAATTTGAAATATATATGAATGCGAAACGCAGGGTTTCCAATGTATAAAGATTCGTGTGCGAGATAAAACGATAAAAAAAAAAAAAAAAAATGAGTCCGCCGCATTGGTACACCAGACAGAGCACTTTGCGAGCTGTGCAATTAGACGTTTGCAGTAATGATAATAATAATATAATAAAGCTCTGGTAAGAAAAAAACGAGTTCACGCACACACGATACCTGCTGCGTATATTTACTGTACTGATTTCATAAATTACATTAATAATCGTTTCGACCACATTCTTTAATATGTACGTAGGCTTCACCTACCACAAAATAATATGTATTATTCATATCCACCAGCTATACGATTACCTTTTAGCTCGACCACGTAATGACCGAACGAATCCATAACGTTTACTCGGTGTAACTCGTGTACAGTGAATTTTATTCTAGATCAGCTGTTCTCAAAATTCATTGTTCGTCTAGTCTTTATGTTGCCAAAATAAATCTACGGAGCATCGAAAACTAGATTAGTTTGCTTTTTAATTCGTTTGCGTTTATAATGCGTATAAAACAAAATATTAAATTTAATTATTAGGTAATAAAAAATTTAAAAAAAAAAAAAAAAAACATAATATTATGAATATTATTTGGTAATTAATAAATTTTAATGTGTATAATGATATATATATATAATATATACATTTTAGTTTATGAGTATTTTGTAGTTTAGCTTTAAACAAAAAAGTTGAATGTCCATTTGTCTGTTTTGGCATCTAATTTGTTACGATATTTGATCTTCTCATTGATATATAATATGATGAAAATCTAGTTTTCCAAAGATATATTATATGTTGCTAGAACGGGAAGATGTTGTCGAAGAGATTTTTTGACTGAAAATTGATTGTTTTATTGTTAATGCACTATAGATATGTTGAAGGTATTTCAATGAATATAATTTTTAATGATAAATCGGTGATTGTTTCAATAAATTTTCCACGCTCTGTAATTAGGGAGATTTATTTGGTCAATTTTTTTTCATTCAAAAGGTATTTTTAAAATAATCTTTTTTTGTTTCACTTACGGGAAATATTTTTTTAATTAAGACAGTATTTCATTTAAATGTTACATTATTTCGTCAAGTTCTTCATTATTGCCATCAATTGATTCTAAATATCCTTTTGTCAAAGTAAAGCTGTATAATTTACGTCGAGAAAAAGACTCGTTATGTTGCCAATTCATATCTAATCTTGCTTTCGAGTACAAGACAAAATATCTGAGTTAAGTGATATTAATGAAATACAAATATATATATTATGAATTATCCGAAAATTAAAAAAAATCGTAGAAAATGAATGGATTAACGTTTCTTAGAGATTTAAGCACCAATATTTTTCTAAAAATCAGATTCACAAAATGGTTATAAAAATGGAAAATGGAAATGAAAATGGAAATATTTTCTAAATCTGTAGAATAAAATTTCAAATTTGAAAATTTGGATCCTAAAAAAAAAATATTATTTTTCTAGCGCAATGCTGTAGTAGTAGTTAAAAAAAAAAAAATTAAAAAAAGTTGAAAATAATTAATAGAACAAAAGTTATTGTATTTGTCAAATCATGCTGAGACACACTGTATTTATGACTTTAAATTTTAAATACCATATTTGGTAAGTACGTGCGTTTGAAGTCTTATAACCTTTTGTGAAAATAAAGAAATTGTTTATAATTTTTTTATATAGATGAAACATTACTTATCTAATTATTTATTTTTATCTAGACAATTAATTGTTCGTGTATCTTTTATCTCCACCTTGATAATATTTTACTGTAGATCATATTTTATACTTATATATTTTAATATTCATCTTTACACAACATTGATGATAATATACGTGGGTCCGTGTTGTTCATAAATCATCTTCGTTCGATTTAATCGTGTATTGAACTTATACATTAATGCAAGCGTAAATAATAAATTCTGAATTCCGCGATAATAATATAAATAAACAGGTTTCGTCCGTGAGCGTAAGATTCGTTGGGCTAGGTCAGGTCAAGTTAGGTAACACTCAATTAAACGTTTTACACGTAGGATAGGGGATACAAAGTATAAACGTTTCTACGGGCCGTAATAGAATTATTCGTTTTGTAATTTATTGGAAATTAATTTTTTAATATTTAACATTTTTTAATTAATAATAATTGCAACAATACCGATCGACCTCAGATTGATTTATGATACCAAACTAAATACGGTCATGTTATATTTTATTGTGTTTAATGAGATCAGTTAACTTTTGATTTGACTATTGTTCATTCCTTTTAAGAACGCATCGGATGGCTTTGTAATTAATGCTAATAATCGGTTCCAACGTAAGCCATCCGGTTCACTCTTATGCGAAAACGTATATAGGTTTGACGTTCTCGTATAATCAATATATGATAAATTATTAAACGAATCCTTTTATTACAATATTAATGTACACAATATAATATTATCATACATTATATTCAAGGACGTGGTTTAACACGAGAAAGAAGAAACATGTGCCCTCCTTGGAAATCCAAAGCTTTAATTTTGAAAATAATTATTAATTTATATGTAATCTAAGTTTAATATTATGCAATAAATTAAAAATGTATTAGTACATTCTAACTTTCTGTTCTCTTCGCTTTGTAATAAATAATATTTGATGTAGGTTGAACGTAAGTACTTTTAATTTTGCGTGTAAACATTAATTGAATATTATATTGATTTACCTGAAAATTAAACTACTTACATCTAAATATGTTTCTAATTTCATATTGGGGTTTATAGATATTTGTGGGCCGGTAGATTAGTGGCTCGTACAGGAAAAGGGTTTGTTTTAGGAGTTATCAGCCCCTCAAGAAGTTATTTGAATGTGCATTTACACTAAACGGAAGTGAGGATTTCGCAAAGTTTTTGCAATGATCACTACTTTTGTTTGCAATTTATTAACACTATTTGCTTGTTTTTATTTATTTTTCACCATTATGGCCGGTAAAATAAGTGTTCATTATCATTTAGCACCATCATTTAGCTGCATTCGTGAGAGCACAACGATATGCAAATAAATAGAATAATTCTCACTTGACACATGTTACTCAATGAGTTTAATATATTACAGGTATAATTGCAATAGTAAACGTTCTCGAAAATTAATAAAAGACACATAAATATTTTCATTAGAAAAATAAACCAATGCATTTTATAGGTCAGCCATTAAGTAAACGGTGTGATATAGAACAAAAAAAAAAAAAAAAACCACTTTAAATATACTAAAATAAGATTTACATAGTTTGAAGAGAAGCCACCCACTGATGGCACTCCCATTGAATTTTCGTTAGTTAAAGTGCATATTTTAATTACTGGCTGTAGTATATTTATAAACGTAAATGATGTGTTTATATGGTTATAGGCGAAGATATTCTGTGCGCCGCGCCGTGTTGTTTTTAAATAGTGACGAAGCAAAAACACAAACCGACACTCTAAACTTATAAAATACATAAATCTCTCGGTAAGCCAACGTGGTCTCATAACACAGAACTCTAGGGTACTACAAAAATTTCCAACATTAATAATATACAAACTCTCCAGTCCGAGATCTTAAGCCGTATCCTCATAAATCTCTAATGAAACACTTCATACGACGATCTCGACATCCGTAAAACAAACTGCTATAACGCGCAGTATGAAAACTTTAATAAAATACTTCATAACCACCCCCAAATATAATATTAAAGACATCACGTTGCTTTTAATTTTAATAGAAGAACAGTACAAAATGATATTTTCGATAAATTTAAAGCAAAAAAGCCAGACATACTTCGCACGATAGGTGTTCTTCGCACGACGGGTGGGATTCTCTTGACGAGTGTATTGAATTTCAAAGAAATTTCAATAAAACGATTCTGAACGAGGGAAGTTAATAATATAAAAATAAATGAGAAAAAAAAAATGTTAGAAAAATGTCCAAATTTTTTTTTCACATTTTCAAAATTTTCTTGCGCCAAAATCTTTCTTATATGATTTTTTATCTATGTTTAAATTTTCATATATGTAGCTCGGATCAAAAAATGATGGTTTCCGAGTAGGTTTTGTCAAATTTTGGGTAGTTTTTTCCAAAAAAAAAAAATAAAATTGAAGAATTGAGAAATTCAAAAAATGACCTCTCTAAAGTACAATTTAGAGGCGAATCCGGTTTAAAAAAGTTATTGATCGAAAGTTTTGGACAAGTATTTCCATACAAAAAGTTGTACACAGAAAAAAAAATAATAATAAACATCATTGTAAAAACACTAGCTTCTTCATTTCGTTCAGAATCTAAAAAATAATGGCGCAACACAATATTATTTCGTACCGGTTTTAAACAGTTTCAGAGCTAAATTATTATAATTTATAGAATTGCGTAACACGCCTGTGATGGATACGTGTATTTAAATGAAAATAACCATCTCAAATGCTTTCACTTTATGCGATTTACGCGTTAATCAGCCGACGGACTAGTTAGTTATAGAGTAGAATAAAATGTATTCATAACCGAGTCGACAAAACGCGGTTTAATGCAATTAATGTTATGATTTGATAATTAATCGAATAAACCGTCTTAGGTTCTGGAAAAAAAAACACCCCTAATATGTGATTTATTATACAACTCGTAAGTGTGTTTAGAAACTGTTGAAGAGTGTGTAAACACACCGCCGCCCGCCGCCGAGTGCATGGAAACAGAAATAATTAATGATGTAACACCGTTATTATATGAATATGCCCACTACGAGTACGCGGCGCGGCGCGAGTGGAAGAAACACACATAATAAAACTTAGCTGACCATAATAATAATAATAACAATATGTATTTCGTTTGGTACGCGTGTCTCGGACTCATCGATATGATAATAATATATATATTATTGTTATTATTGATCGATGCGCGGTCACTGTGTGTGTGTGTGTTCGGGGGTTACATTGATGTACGAAAAGCGGTCCGGTAATGGGATTATAATATATCAGACCTTCTGGTATACTGCTGCGTGCGCGGGGATTAAAATATGTGTAACCGTAAAAGTGATTATATGCGGGCGACTTGGGATTTTAAAAGATGACCTATACACGTCGTAATAATATTAATAACTATAGTACTTGAATCGTAAATGGTCTTACGGCCCAACCTGTGTATTGTATATTCACTGAACATATTTTCTAATGACGTGGCATGTTTTCATATTCATTAATATCATTTTATATTATATTATATTACGCTCTGTGTGGAAGTCCAAAGCGAACAAACAGTACACAATAATAAGTGACTCCAGAGTATAATAATAATACGTATAGTCAAACCGTTTGATTGAAGCATTCATACATAACCGCATTTGATACCGAACATAAATCACTGGACGTTACTCTTGAAATCACTCGGTCGAATTGAAAAACGTAAAAAGTTCGTTTTCGAATGTGTCGGATAGACAGTGTATTAAAGACACGAAGAAAATATTATCTCAGCGTTATGTAAACAAGAGTACGTAAATTGTTCAAAATAGAGTCAAATTATTGTTTGAAATTAGATGTTTTGCAAATTGTGACCATTTTTAGAAGTTTTTTCTCCATTTTAAAGTTTCTAACTTCATTATTTTAGAAGTTCTGCTAAAAAAATTATTTATATTTTATAAAATTCCGGTACCTATTACTATATTTTACGCATTTGGGCAATTTTTCGACAGATTTTTTTCTAATTTTTGGAAAAAAAGCATTAAGAAACTTGAAAAATTACCTTCTTCAAGTACCATCTAGGTGTAATTTTGGATTTATGAAGTTACTGATAGAAACTTTTTGAGAAGTATTTTTATACGAAAAAGCTTTTCTAGAAAGAGAGAGAAAAAATGAATAAATATAATTGTAAAATCATAATCATCACTGTTTCGCTCAGAGTCTAAAATAATTACAGTAGTAGATTGTGATTCTGTCACAGTGCTACCACGAGTTGAAAATAAATGGGTACAGCCTACACATTGCAGATATAGTTGGCATTAGTTGATAATAATATCGTTAAAATTATGATTAGTTTATTTATCACGAATATTTTTTTGTACGAAAAAAATATTCAAAAAATGTTTTAGCTCAATATTATAATTCTAAATTTTTGGCGCCTTTCAAACTGAGGTACCTGTAGGCACGTGCTTACTGCAAAATAGGTTCCTATATAAATTATCTGCGATTCTTGCGAAATTTCTCGATGAGTTACGAGTGTTAAAAATGAAAAAATTCTTTCAACGTCATTTAGCCTGTAACACCTGTAATTCCACCATTCGTTTACAAATGGAAAAGTTGCTCGCTTCATTTAGAAATATAATTTAAAGTCATATTATATTTTGATTTGTATTTATGATTCATATTTTGAGCAATAATCTGTTGTGAAATTAAAGTAACTCAAATAAAGATTACAGTTTTTCTTATTTTTTTTTTCTTCCATTCACATCGAAATAATTCGGAGAAAAAAATGATCGAAGTTCAACACGCAACGCCGCACATAATAATAATAATAATAATAATACGACGACCTATACCATGGTCACGACTCGTATTTATTTACACACAAAAACGATTAACCAAACGTATTTCCCGAGTATAGCAGCTAATAGTCGTAATAAAATAAAATTAAACACCGTGTTAAAAATGGTAGATTTTGTCATTGTTTTAAATACATTAAAACACATCAGATTACAAAAAAAAAAAAATAAATAAATAAATAAATAAAATGTCCTTGAGTGTGGCCGAGTAACTTCAAAGCATAATACTCGTCGAATGACGGATGAAACGCAGATAGATGCGAACCGTGTGGTGGATCGATTAAATCACATTTTCGATCAATACAATATATTATTATCTCACTGCATATTGAATAAAGATATAAAAAGCCGGACATACTTCGCACGACGGGTGGTATTCTCTTGACGGGCGTATTAAATTTTAAAGAAACGATAAATCATTTCTTCAGTAAAACGATTCTGAACGAAGGAAGTTAATAATATAAGA
>JAIPRM010006438.1:0-18688 GCA_025469315.1 Stegophylla sp. TES_Ste_2020 | reverse complement strand
CTTAGTACCAATTATAAACAAAAAAATACAGAAATAAGTAATTTTTTACAATTATTTTTTGGACTTCCTTTTTTAAATCCACGTGATATTGAAAATTGTTTTACCGAAGACATTATGGCAATTCAACCACAAGATTCTAGAGTATTAGAATTTACAGATTATATATTAGAGTCATATATACAAAATAACGCTGACTTTCCACCAGAAATATGGGCAGAATATTCATCATCGACATTACGTACGACAAACAATTGTGAGTCATTCCACAGAAAATTAAATAATTCATTTAATTCTTCTCACCCAAATATTTTTCATTTTATAGATATTTTAAAAAATATACAAACTGATACGTATATAGCGTTACAGAGTCATGGCTCAAGAAACAGAATGATAGTTGAAAAAGAAGAATATATTAAAAAAAAAATGGAAGAATTGGAAACTAAAAAAATTACTCAAATTGAATTTGTGAGGCATTTGTCATTCAAATTTTTGCCTGCTTTTAAGTTATAAATTTTAATTAAGTTTTAAAATAATAAGGTAGATAATAAAAAAAAAAAAAAACAATATTTTTAACCATACCAATATTATAACAATAATGTTGACAGTCCTAAGTCTGATAAAATGGGATGGAAAATATTGAAATAAATATAAAATATACTTTATATTTTCGTTAAAATTCTCGGGACGCAATTTACATGTACCCAAAAAATATCCGGGCCGCAATTTACGTAAACCCAAAAAATATCCCGGACGCAATTTACGTAACCCCAAAAAATGCCCCGGCCGCAATTTACGTCAAAAAGGTCAATTGGGACGCAACTTACAGTCACCCGAATCAACAATATCCATGTCATCTCAAGTTTACTCCAGATTTAATTATACATACAATCTATCGTCCATTGCCGAATCACAAGCATTTGATAATGTGTCTAGCTCACTGAATTGTGAGTATATCAAATAATTTTATGATCATCATCTATACCAGTGGTTCTTGACCTTTTTCTTATGATGGAACACTTAACATTTTATAATATTTTTGTGGAACTCAATGATTTTTTACTGTTATACACATCTTATAATTGAACAATATCCAGATAAGATTACAAAATTTAGGAGGCTAACATGGTTATTTGTTTGATTTTGTCCCCCTACCCATAATGGTATTAACCTTCAGCAATTTATCAAAAGTCTGGAGGGCTTTTAATAGATATTGGAGGCTAAAACCCCAAGCCCACTTATTTACACATATGTGTCTCATACTGTTTTTTTAAGAAATCTATGAAAATCAAAACATGTAATATAATAAGTCTATGACAATACAAATTTTTGTTAATTTTCAAAATTCTTATTTGTTTTCACAAAATTTATAAAAAAATACCCAAAAATTTGACAAAAAAAGACTTGGAAACTATCTTCTTTTTTTTTTAAAAAAAATAAAAATTATGAAATTTCAAACATTTACACTGACATAAATATGAGAAAAATTTGGTGTAAGCAAATTTTGAAAATTTAAAAAATTAATTTGAGAATATTTTTTAAAACTGTATTTTGTACATGTACAAGTTCTCGTTTACAAATACTTGTCCAAAAGCTTTTAACAGTAACATTTTGAAACCAGGTTTGCCTCTAAATGGTACTTTGGAGAGACCATTCTTCAAAATTCTCTTTGCTTTCTCAAATCTGGGAAAATCTACCAAAACCTTGACAAAAAAGACTCAGAAACTATTTTTTTTTTTTTAATCCAAACTTTATGAAAACCAAACATAAATAGACAGTAATAGGAGAAATATTTTTGCTCAATTAAATGTTGAAAAAATGTGAAAAAAATGTTTTGAATCTTATCTAACATTTTTTTCCTATTGACTTTAAAAATTTTGGCAGAACATTTATCCCTATTTCACGAAACACTTGTGTTCTGCGGAATACCGGTTAAGAACCACTGATACATTACCTATTGTAATTTAATTAATTTTTTCATATTATTACAGATGTTCTATTGTTGTCTACTTTCCACTGTGTCAACAATTTCCTTGTCATCTCACGTTTATTCCAGATTTTATCATATCACGTCTTATATATAAGATGTATTCAATGTATGAGATAAAATAATATAAACTAATATCTCCATTAAATTTGAAATTGTTGTTCATTTATAAAAAGTTACTTGCTATATATATATATATATTAATACCATATTCCTTAGCCATTTTTGTTTTTTAACAGTCAATATAACTATATTTTATTCTCTATTATTTTCACAATAGAATAAGGTCAAATGTTAACAATTCTAAATGTCAATCATTTAGATTTTGGATCAAGGTGGGTTTGGTGTACTACTAACTTATATATGAGTATTGTACATACAAGTTTACTCACATATAGGCCTACTTGTATTTACAATTTTGTTATAATTAATTGTGTCAATTTTTTTTTTCTTATATTATTAACTTCCTTCGTTCAGAATCATTTTACTGAAGAAATGATTTATCGTTTCTTTAAAATTCAATACACCCGTCAAGAGAATTTCACCCGTCGTGCGAAGAACACCCATCGTGCGAAGTATGTCCGGCCTTTTTTGATATATTATAATATTTTATAATTGATTCAAAAAGTTCGTTGATTTTGTTTAAAAGATATCTGTAATAGCGTAAAATAAATGATCCTAATAAATTTGTGATAGATTCCTAGTATAATCATACTACTTTATGAAATTTATAGACCAACTTAACCAAATTTTGGAAATTCTGAAGTGTATTATTTCAAAACTGTATTTATTAATGTTCTTTTTTGGGGGGTGGGGGAACGTCATACATGTAATTAAAGTATTTTAATAAAGTAAGTGTCGGAGACCAAAATCGAAATTATAGGCAATATACTAGCACAACGTGTGTAGCACACAAGAATTCAGATATTTTATTCTCTAATAAATATTATATTATACGCGGGACAACGGTTACACGTACAGTAATAAATTATTACTAATAATAATTGGACAATTTATTGTCAATTTCCATTTCCCCGGGAAAATATAACGATTTCATTGTTTTTCGCGCACGATATTAAAGGAAAAGCGTTTACGCGCCGGAACACTCCTATATTTTATTATATAATATTGTTATGCGCTACCACGTTTCGCAGGGGTGACGACAAAGACGCGGCAAATGTCGCGCGAGTATTTGATCGTTTACATACGCACCCTCGCGACTGGAATTTCACATTATAAATTTGACGACTGTATCATAACACCTTATTATTTTTATTATTACTATTATTATTTTACATGACTTGAGATTTTTAGATTGCGTGTAAAATAATATTACCTAAGTAATCATTGAGTCTTTATAAAATACATCAAAGTACAACATTGTAAAATCATAATATTCTTTATTCAGCTCAGAATTTAATAATTCAAAAAATAGATGGTTAAAGAGGGGGAATATTATGTTTCTTCTCCACGGCCTTCCCCGTAAGTAGTGTCATAGTTCTAGTCATAGGCGTGTCTACGGAGGGGCCAGGGTGGGCATTTGCCCCTCCGATAAACTCTAACGAGATGGCGATCAGCAACTTTACAAGTAATTATGTTAGTTATGTAAATTTGAAAAGATGTACGTAGGTATTCAGAAGAAAAATAATAATAGTTATAATAATTTTCTATTGTTCGTGAAGTTCAATATTTGGATGACACTGTTTAACCTTGATATAATTATTATTTAAACTGATTGTATGTGACGATGACAAAGTTCATTGACAATTTTATGAATATTAAATAATATTCATATCCTATTCACAAATTTACCGTTACAGAAATTTAATAATGTTCGAAAAACATTATCGTAATAGTTGCGCTATAATCAGTTACAAGTTATCAAAATTCCGAAGTTGTTACACAATTTTTAAGTTACTTTAAAATGTGGATCTTTTTCAATTTGTATTATAATTTAAAGTGGAAGATACTTGATCTAAAGTTAAATATATAAAAGTATTCGGTAAAAATTTTCTTTTACAAAAATATTTATCACATGAATTTTATACTAATGCTCTTAGTTTAATGAAGATTATTTCAAATCATTATTCAACTGAAATAAATACGTATACGATTCTGACAGATTTAGATGAAAAAAAGATAAATTACATTTAAAATATCAGACATTAATTTACACATTTTAAATTTAAAAACAAAAACTATTATTAATATTGACTATTCATCATTTGTACCTACAATTGTTTATTATTCTTTTATTTGTATCTACCTATATAGGTAATGTTTAATTTGACAAAAAAAAAATCTTTGAAAGATATATTTTTAATTCAAACTTTATGAAAATTTAAATATAGATAGACAATAATAGGTAAGAGTAATGTTTTACTGTAAGAATAAAATTTTTATGAGAGTTTTTTTCTCTTATACTTTTTTCTCATCATTTTAAATTCTGAACGAAGTAAAGAAGCTGGTGTTTTTCTAATTATGTTTATTTTTATTTATTTTTCTGTGAAGACTTTTTTATATGGACCTACTTGTCCAAAAGTCTCGATCAGCAACTTTTTGAAACCGAATTTTCCTCTAATAAGTACTTTAGATAGGTCATTTTTTGAAAATGAAATTTTTTTAAAATTTTTTCAGAAAAAACTACCTCCCAAAATTTAACAAAAAACCATAATTTTTTTATCCAAACTTTATGTAAATTTGAACACAGATAGACATTTTGGTGCAAGAAAATTTTGAAAATTCCAAAAAAAATTTGGACATTTTTCCAACACTTATTTTCTCATTAATTTTTTTTTCTTTTTTTATTTATTAGATAAAAAAAAGAAAAGTAAATTATAGAAAAAAAAGCAGGACTTACTTCGCACCAACAGATATTCTTTGCTCTTCGGGTCAGATACTCTTGGTGGGTGTGTTGAAAATGACGATTATTCTTATTCTTTATATTATTAATTTCCTTTGTTCAGAATCGTATTATTGAAGAAAAGATTAATTTTATTGTTTGTTTAAAATTATATACACCCACCAAGAGTATCTGACTCGAAGAGTGAAAAATATCCGTGGTGCGAAATATGTCCGGCTTTCTTGTTTATATAATACTTTACTACACTTCACTTTATTTTTTCTTTCTTGAGTTAATAGGAGAAAATAAAACCTGCTGAGTAAAAGATAATTTTTTTTGTTATTATATCAAACTACCGTTTTTAAGTAAAATTATGTTGAATAAACTAAAGCTCGGCTCAGAATCGTTTTATTGTTGAAATGATTTAATGATTCTTTAAAATTCAATACATCGACCAAGTGCATCCTACCCGAGGAGTAAAGAATACTCGTGATGCGAAGTATATTCGTCTTTTTAATTTTCTAATTTTTTGGGTAATTCATTTCATATTATAAGTAACAGTGTTTGATCTAGGTTTAGGTTAACGGTGATTCTTGTCCCCGGGGGTGCCGTGTATTTAGGGGTGCTCAATATCAAAGATTTTTTTCAAAGAAATTGTGAATTTTAAGTTGGGTTGGGGATATTAAAGGGTGACAAATTTTCTGTCTGGTACTGATAAATGAACACCTACGTGTGCCCCTCCGGCCCAAAAAGTTTGGACACGCCTATGGTTCTAGTTAAAGATGTCAGCAGATCTCTTGGGTTAATCGGAAATACAGCGGTCCTTCTCCGGGATACCTTTCTGACAACCATGTAAAAATCCATGAGAACACATGAAAAGCTTTTTTTTTTTGTTATTGTTATTTAAACGTCATCACATAAACTCAATACCAAAGAAATTTCTTGGAGACCAATATTTTCAACACAAAGTGAGAAGGGTTTTTGCATTCCTCGTATCCCTTTTATACACGCCTACTAAAAAGGGTGGTTAAAGAGATTTTTTGCCATAAGTTCTGGTTCGTATTGATTTTGATAGCCTCTCTCTTATGAAGTCACAAACATACATATTTTTTATTTTAAATAATTTTTATACAGAAACAAAATTTCAAAGTATATGTCCAAACTAAATCGTAATTTTATCATTGAAACCTTAATATTTCCTACTATTTTAAAATGCTGTTTGAATAACAATTGTTATTTTTACAAAAATACGGTATAATATATTGTATCTCATCGGTCAACACAATTGGGAACGTCTTCTGTGTGAGGGTTCAATAATTCTGTAAAGTATTATATAATTATACTGTATAATATACAGAAATTTTATTCATTACTGACTGAGTAGGTAGTGAATTATTATTGAAATTTTCAATATTTTAGAATAAACACTGAAATTTTGATTTTGAAATGAATTTATGATAATAAAAAGTAAAGTATAGACAAGAAAGCTGTACATACTTCGCATCACGGACATTTTTTGCTCCTCGAATCAGTTAATCTTGATGGGTGGGTAAAATTTTAACGAAACGATAAATCATTTCTTCAATAAGACGAATCTGAATGAAGGAAGTTAATAATATAAAGAATAATAATATTCGTCATTTTCAACACACCCACCAAGAGTATCTGACCCGAAGAGCGAAAAGTGTCCGTAGTGCGAAGTTATTCCGGCTTTCTTGTCTATACTTAATTTCACTTAATTATCTAATAAATAAAGAAAAGGGGAAAAAACAATGGGAAAAAAAAGTGTTTGAAAAATTTCCAAAATTTTTCTTCTACATTTTCAATATTTTCTTGCGCCAAAATATTAACTTATACGATATTGTTCACCATTAAAACATTTAATTTCTAATAACATGATAAATAATAACGAAAAGAAATCTGCTATTTTTGATGTGAAACATCTATTGCGGCGGGTTAGTCCGGTTGTTGGCGTGGCACCCATTTTTATTTTTACAACTCTCTTTCCACTTCAGTGTAAAATATATCTTATTATTGCGTACGATAATTGTCTATCTACCATACGTCGTACAAAATTTTTAACTAACGTGTGAATACAATGATAAATTATTATCGTGATGAAGAAAATAATATCACTTAATAATAGGTAACAATAATAGGAAGATTTTATTCATATTTTTAAAATTTGTATACATACAATAGTTGCATAGATAATTTTATCCATAATTAGCTGTGTTCTATATTATTTATATCTATTTAAATACAATCTTGAGGAATCTTTTTACAATATTTCTCACAGTTATTAATATCACAAATATTACATATATTACTAAAATGTAATATATAATCCAGCGTTGGTTGGATGTAGTCAAAAGAGATATTCAGGAGCTAAGGCCGTATTGGCATGGGGATCTAATACATTCATATAATAGAGAGCAGTGAAAGAATGTTATATTGACAGCAAAGGGCCTAAATGGTCTATAATGCTTATAAAAAAAATAAAAAAAATATTACTAAAATAATATTATGTTAATATGTTGGTTATTCTTTATCACCATTTAGGTCAAGTATATAAATTCGAATTAGATTTCTTTTATGTGGGCTCTGAAAACAATGATATATACATGCAGAGCTCAAACATTGTTTCACGTATAAAAGAATTAAAAAGCAAAACTTTTGTTGTATATTTCTTTAACTTTTTTAATAATTTTAGGTGTGTTTTTTGTATATTTTATGCGAGAAAATGAATTAAAATATAATATTGATCTGTGTATCACGTAACAAATGAAAATGTTTTCGTATCATTCATTTCGTTTTGCCATATTTTTATTCTGTTTATTTTACGTGACGGCAGAAAAGAAACGATCGTAAATTGCGTCAACAATGATTATGTACTGAGTATATTGTAAGGAAATCCACGTTAGTTGAGATAATAGAAAACGACAAGCACCCACTGCCACCGCGTAATTGAAAATATACAACGAAAACGCTTCGAATAGCAGGTAGCATAATTTAATTTCACGTTTTTCGAACGCGTACACTTATCTCGAGGATCAGTCAAATGGATTGTTATTTTCAGCGTGTTTATTCATAATCCGAACACGATTCGCGGTAAACTAAATCGAATGTTATTATTCGACACGTTGGACGCCTGTAAGAGGATTCAAATGCAATTTCCACGCCGCAACCTATCTTAATATTTATTTATTATACCCGGTGGCCATTAAGCTCTGTGGCAGTGTTTGTTACAATAATCTCGTAAACAAGGCGTTCGGTCACGGACTAGAACCGCAAGAGGCTTAAATTATTATAATGATGACAATCAAAATAATTCACGGCACGTTTATGTGTTTACCATACGAATAAGGTGGATAGTACTAATAACCCGAAGTTTCCAATAATATAATTTTAAAATCTTGATATTATGAGCTTTAAATAAAATATGTATAACCTTAATCATTTGTGATATAACTTATACCAAGATTATAATATAAGTTTACATGGTTTATGTATCTCATAACACTGAACGAACATCAAATATCTTTAATTATTTTTATTTTTTCATTTAATCTATTGAAGTTAGAATTTGTATAATACTGATCAATTTTATGTAAAATAATGATTTTTTCAATCAAAATCTAATTAATAGACTCGGGATTTTGTAGGCATTTTTGTTTTTCTATAAATCTAAAACAAAGCTGTGAGTTATAAATTCAATATATGTTTAATAGAATAATTCACGCAATTTTTGATTTTTTAGCTAATTTTGGGGCCTTTTAAGAAATCAAAGTGCTTTTTTAGATTTTTAGTGCTTTATGGCAAGTGTCTTTTTTTATTATATTATAGAGCGGGGTGGGAGCTAAAAACCCTCAACCCTTCCTCTGGATCTGAGTCTGATTGTGTCCTACACACTAAAAACTAGAACCAGAGCTATGATAATTTAAAAATTGCTTAGAGAGTTTTTTAAAATTCATCATATGAAATCTGTAAAAACTAAAACGGCATGATTGTATATTTCATGTAAATTTTTAAAATATGCAAAAATGTTATTTCATTGATTTCATATCTCGAATTCCAGAAAAACTACAAAGTAATCTTTAAACTAGCACAGCTCTGGTTCTAATGCGTTTAAAGACTTTCACCAGCAATCAAATTAAATCTATTTTTGTTTACTTTCATAATGTTTAGTGATAAAATATCTAAGAATTCTTAATATAGTTAGAGTAGACAAGGCCATAACTTGAGAGTCCTGACTCCAACTCCCTCCCCCCGAAATTAATAGACAACAACCCGTTAATATGTCAAAAAAAAAAAAAATTAAGTTTCAAATTTTATATTTTAAATACTAGACATAAAGATAAAAAAAAAAAAAAATAGAAGTGGCAGAACTAAAATCGGTTTAATTGTGAAAGAGATGTGACACTTTGAAAACGAGTTAAAAATAGGTAAAAAGTGCCTATTTCTGATCTTTGGCGGTGGAAAATATACTTAGAGGGCTAAAAATTTACCCAAAGACTTCTTTTCTAAGGTATAATCGCTGAATTGCAAACTAATATTTGAGCAAAATCCACGACCCCCACCCAACAGATATAAAACAGTGTCTTTCGTTCTCCAAAAAGTTATAAATTTGGACGTACACAGATTCGCATTTTTGCCTTCATAATATAAACTGAGGTGAAACATTAAGGAAAAATATAATATACAGAAACGAAATATCGAAAGTGACAAGTATTTCCCGAGAGACACGTTTACATTGGGGTGGTCCCGTATAATTTGAGCTCGGTAATTAAAGTGCGGTAAAATGAGTGCCGTATAAAACTGTCGAGCTTCGGAATAATTATTATCATATAGGTATTATAACCTGTACAGTGTATACAGGAATAAGCATGTGAATTATATTGGATAATTTTGTCACGATAAGAAAAATGTACGCGCAATGGAAAAATGTTCCTTTTTTAATTGTATTAAATATCTAAATATACATAATATGCGCTACATTTAAAAATTAACTTTGCTAATTTGCGCCTTATAAAACTAAATTAAATTAATTATCAACAGATTTTGTGCATATTTGGGCACTCATTGTTACACTCCGATCTGTATATGTATCTGTTCGTATACGTATTTATTACAATTCCTACCTACTAATTATTTTTATTACGTATTTTATCAACAATAATTAGTCAGCAGCTTCACGATAATATTTTTTTTGCGAATTTTACCATGCAATGCATTGTACTAGAGTCTAGATTGGTGCTTACACAATCTAAAATAAATGCAATTTACGATTATCAAGTCAAAATGTCTTCACGTTGCACAGTAAGTCATTAGAACGTAAACAAAGCGGTGGGCGAGCCAAGGAAGTCGTGTCCTTGATCACAGCTTATATATTGTGAAAATTGTAAACTACAATATATAGATCGATAAGAAATTACTGATTTAGAGGTTGGTGAAAAATATCCTCTCTTCAAAAATAAAACACGAAAAATCAAAAGAGTAAAAGTAGTGAATGCTGGAAAACGTAGATAACATGCAATGCGATCGAGGGTCATGTTATAGAAAACATAGGACATGAGTTCCGTTGATTTAAATTTTGTAATAACGCTCTCCGAAAAAAAATCTTGTGTGCGCCACTGTATACGTGTGTGCAAAGAAAAAGAAAATCACAATAATAATATCCGGCACAGGTATGTACATGTGTATGTGTTTTGTTAGGCTCTCTTGTTTATGTCTCCTCTGTCGAACCCGATGATTGAAGATGATTGAGTGTGAATTTCGGCTCAGTTCCACGGGTCGGCGGACCATGGTGGCGATTGCGGTGGCTGGGCAGTGATGCATTAATGTTATTATATCGCAGCAATACGGTTTTCGAACGTATACATGCACTACAAAAGTAAATTGTATCATATTATACGATTTACACCCCGTACGAAGTATATTATTTTTTAGTAGTTATTTTTTCTCAAGACTAAAGTATCTGTTTTCCTTTTTGTTATATTATTTACAAAAACTTTTTTTTCAAAAACTTCCACAAACGATAATCGCTACTTTCAACCCGAAATTCTAATAGATAATGACTACTTTTGAAATGTATTTATTTTAGATTCTGAACGAAGTGAAGAAGCTTATTTATTATTGGACTTATGCTAAAAATGTATATTAGGATTTAGAGTAACGGAATGTCAGTTCGTTTATACGGTGTACCCATATGGGATTTCGATTGAAAAAAAATAAATGAATAAGTCAGTTTCATATCAATTCTAACTTAGGTTAGATTAGGTTAGGATAAATAATTATCAAGACAATCTTTATAACGTAACGATTTTTATTAGGCAACTGTTTTTTAAATGTTTTCAGAGCAGTTACTGAATTTATTATATTTTCAGCTCATATAATCAAAAATTAATCGTTTTATTTTAAAATAACTTGAAATAAACGAGGTATTTTCAGAAAATTTAAAATTTAAAAATATTATTCAATCTGTAATACATTATTGCTGAGAATGAGTGAAAATTTTGAGTTATAAATACCATTTTTTAAGAGTAAAAATCTGTATTATAGCATATATATATATTTTCCCGTTATCATTTAAATAAGTCTGTAGTTATTCATTCTTATTGAAAAATATCGAAAATTCATTTCCGAAAAATATCTTTGTTTTAAAGTACCATTTAGACCCAATTACTAATATTTTCAGTTTCTGAATCATTCTTTTAAGATAGCTTCTATAAATTGGACAAAACTAATTAAACTTAAAAATACGTGTGTATAAAAATCAGTAAAAATCAGGGCACGAATAACAAAAAAAAAAAATTAATTTTAACGTTATTGCGATTTAAACGTTATTCATTGTATTCTGTTTATCGTTATTAGAAATTAAATTATTAATTCTTTTGGATTTTCATTATTAAAAATTTAAACATTATTCAATTTTTGCATTTAACATTTTTGGAAATTCAAATGTTATTAATTTTTTTTTTTTTTTGCGTTTGACGTGATTGTAATTATGACAACATAATATGTAAAAAAAAAATGAATGAAAATTAATAATGATATTTTACTATCGCACTTAGTCTCACGAATTTTTTCATTTTCTCATATGCGTTACATTTATTTAAATGTTTAGTTTATTGTTTTGTTTTGTATTTTGATTCACCAGCATTTTGGTTTATTGTTCTGTTTTATTAAGTAATACTTTAAAATAAGCGTTTACTGCTTTCCGTTACGTTTTCCGTTAACTATTTCAATCATTTTTAGATTCTGAACGAAGTGAAGAAGCTAGTGTTTTTACAATTATGTTTATTTTTTATTTTTTTATTTATTTATTTTTTCTGTGTACAACTTTTCGTATAGAAATACTTGTCCAAAAGTTTCGATCAATAACTTTTTGAAACCCGATTCGCCTCTAGATTGTATTTTAAAGAGGTCATTTTTTGAATTTTTCAATTCTTTAATTTTTTTTTTTTTTTTTTTGGAAAAAACTACCCAAAATTTGACAAAAACGATTCGGAAACCATCATTTTTTGATCCGAATTATATGAAAATTATACATAGATAGAAAATAATATAAGAAAGATTTTGGCGCAAGAAAATTTCAAAAAAAAAAATTTTGGACATTTTTCGAACATTTTTTTTTCTAATTTTTTTTTTTTATATATATTATTAACTTCCTTCATTCAGAATCGTTTTATTGAAGAAATAATTTATCGTTTCTTTCAAATTCAATACATCCGTCAAGAGAATCCCACCCGTCGTACAAAGAACACCCATCGTGCGAAGTATGTCCGGCTTTTTACTTATAATTATGATGATTAGGTACAATGTTTATATTAAAAATTTAGAATTTTATTCGACATGCATTAATTTGTTTATTTTACAATATTTTTTATTTTATTTCATTGTATTTAAAATTTCGAAGATACAAAAAAAAAAAAAAGAAAATTAATGGTTTTTTGCCGTCAATCCGTTGTCAATTCATTGCATCAATCAACTACTGTGACAACGGCGACTAACAGCGGTAGGTAAACAGTAAAACCGTCGAGTGTCGGTGCTGTCCATTTTTAAAATCTAAACTCAGCTTTTTGGTGTGAACGTAAAAACCACTTCGGTTTGAATAACCCAATAGCGATAATTGGCTGTACGAAATGACGATAAAAAGTCATATTAATACGATTTTATTATTATGTAGTATTATAATTTTTATTTTTTTTTTAATTCATCATTTTTTTTTTTTTTAATACAACATCTAGGCGAACCAAAAAAAAGGCTTCGTGGGCCACGGGTTGGACCACCCTGATTTAAACAATGCACTTTATGATACACCCTATTGATACAAGAATACTTTGAATATAAATATAAATACACACGCACACGTATACGCTCTCGAGCGCACTCACACGGCGGTGTGGTCACACACACGCACACAATATTGTGGTCACTGGTTACGCAACAGCCCACCAGCGAGCGCGTGCGTAGGTGGAATTCGCAAAGGGTATCGCAAATACGTGCAAGTGGGTTGGCCAATCGATAATCAGCAACAACTCTCAAACTCCCCAGGAGAGCTCAGCAGTAGGCTTACGCAGCTTTCATCGTCAGACGTGTGTACTAAACCGTCTCTTATTACGCCAGCAAAGCGTCGAAAACCAGCAGCATACGATACACGGTAGATTAACGTTTTTATTTTAATCTAGTATGTATGATAATTTTAGGTATTATATATTATTTTGGGTGTTCTTTAGTCATAGAGGTGTGACATTACTTAAAACTGTACATTAATCCGTGATAAATTTTCATTTTTTGATTCTAAATAAAGAAGAAGCTAGTGTTTTTGCATTGGTGTTAATTATCATAGGTATTTATTTTTTTCGGCAACACATTTCCATATAGTAAAACTTCTCTAGTATAACATTTTCATTTTCTCACACTTTCTTAATACATTTGAATACTGGATGTATGCAAATGTTATCCTGTCGTTATTTCTGAATAATATAGGAGTATCTAGGCGTTTAGCAAGCGAATTTATAAGATTTATAAGAAACTACTGACTTCCTAATAAATTACCACCCAAAGCTAGGCAAGTTACTTAATTTTAACAACTGAGTTAAGTGGCTTATACTTATCTTGATTTAATAATGTAGGTAAGTTACAAGTTACTACAGGAAAAATGTAACTAGTTAGTTTACTCGCTACTTGTGTAATAAAAGAATAAACTTAAGTTATCTAAATTATAAAGTTACTCACGAGAAAATTGTACAATTATTTCTTTAAAAATATTATCTCAATATCCCGATTTTAAAATGTACAGTCAAGTTAATTTTTTAAACCACAATTTTATTGTAACCAGTTATATTACCAATTATCTACTCGTGATTATATTATGCGATTCATTAAGTTAAAAAATTAGGTAGGGGAAAAAATAATTCACTGAGTAACAACTTTGTGGTTTTTGGTTATTAATTACTTTTTTGTAACTTTCCTGCTTTGTAAATAACCAACATTTTATTTTTTGTTAAGTTAAGACTTTTGAGATCAAGCATGTAAATATACATATTTTCTTAAGCCTAACTAGAAAACTAACTGATGTTAAGGGAGGCTGAAGCACCAGATATTTTTGGTAGGCTAATGAACTAAATACACAAGCACAACGACTCATGACAATAATATAAAAAGGTTTGCAAAATATGTAATGATAAATACGGTATACCGGATACCTACTTAAAAAGTGGAGAATACATTATTTTCTCGGATATTAACTATTTAAGTACTTTTAAAAATTTAATAATTTCATTTTGTTAACTAATAAATGCTTACAGATCATTTATAGTTTTTATGTTTTATGTTTAATATTATTTCTTTGTGGTATGAGAGTAAGTTATAATTAGTAAGTTATTAAAATAGTTTTAAGTTATTGATTAATGGTTATTATAATAAAGTATGAATATATTTATTTACATTTAGATTATTTCTGAATATAAATGCAAATGAGAATATTCGATTTTATGTATACCCATTTGTGACCGCCACAGGCGGAAGTAGACATTTTCATTAGACCGGGTCACTTTTCCCGATCAATTCATACATGTACTTAATTAGTGTCGAGAAAAAGGGTGGACGATTCATTAGTAACTACTATTATTAGATGCATAACATAGATAGACAATAATAGGAAAAACATTTTGGAGTAACAAATTTTGAATATGTGAAAAAAATTTTTGGACATTTATCTAATAGGTTTTTTCTCATATTTTTTCCTTTTCTTTATTAATTAGATAAAAAAAAGTAAAGTAAAGTAAAGTATAGACAAGAAAGCCGGACATGCTTCGCACCACGGATATTCTTCGCTCTTCGGGTCAGATACTCTTGGTAGGTTTGTTGAAAATGACGACTATTATTGTTCTTTATATAATTAACTTCCTTCGTTCAAAATCATAGGTACTATTGAAGAAATAATTTATTGTTTCTTTAAAATTCTGTACACTCAATATGAGTATCTAACCCGAGAAGTGACGAATACCAGTAGTGGCGTAGTACAAAGTATGTCCAGCTTTCTTTTTTTATATTATTTTGTAACATATTTAATAATATCATATGAATTTAAAGATAACTAAAATTCAAATAACAAAATATAACTTTTTGAATGTGATAGAATTAATAAATTATAATATGTTACATAAATCAAAAGAGTACCTATTATAAAAATATATGTAAATATTATTTATTTTATTTTATTTTATATTTTATATCATTAATGTTATGATAAAATAATACTTATAAAACTAAATGATGATATGTTTATATCAAGCCATTTTTTTTTTAATTCTTCGATTACTTCAACGATGATGATGATATTTTTTGCCAGAGTTTTCTTAATATATGGATGTATCAAATTATTCAGACGTTCCTGTATCATATTGGTACGAAGCTTAGTTTTAGAATGTGTAACAAATGAAAATACTCTTTCATATGAAATTCTTGTAACTGGTATTACAGTGATGTTTACTTAATTTTTTCTAAGGGGATACACATCAGATAAAATAGAGGTTTTCTTCAATTATTCAATTATAATTATTCAACTATTCAATTATTGTGATACATAATGATAAAATATAAATAAAACACAATAATATGTGTAGTACAACTATATCGACCTAATCTAAAAATAAACACAATGTTAAGATTTTTTTTATAATAATTTCGGCTAAATATAATATGATATTGCTGTACTATGAAATAAATCATGATATTTATTTTGAACCTTTTTACTTATTTTCAAATATTTTTACTTATATATATTGTAAATGTTCATTTAATATACTATCTTCAAAAAACGTACACATTATTACGGAGTCTGATTAGACTGGGCCAATGTCTAGACTAGGCCGTAGTTCCGCCTATGGTGACCACGTATAGAAGTGAATATGGTTTACATATAATAATTATCAGTTCTAGTATATTCATCGAGTTATTCAGTATAATTTAATTTTAATCAAATACATACACACACAAATACATGCGCGCACGCAAATTCAATTATCAAGTGCCCAACATTATTGTATACCTACGTTTGTTAAATCACCTAATCGATAATTATTATTATTTTACCTATATCAATTGAAACTATTCAAAATACTACACATGTTGTATTATTGGAGAATATGTATATGTGTGTGTGTGTGTGTGTGTGTGTATGTGTATGTGTATACTGTAAACTGTAACATCATTGTAAAAAAACACTAGCTTCTCCACTTCGTTCAGAATCTAAAATAATGTTCTAGGAATCTTGAGTCGCTACTACTAGCAGCGCTCAGGTAGTTTAAATTTAAATATTTTTATAATATAAAAGACCAAAGAAGGGGGTCCTCATAGAGTTCAATCGAAGCCACCGTCCTTTATTTCTACTCGAAATAACTACGTGTTCATAAGTTCCGGTGTAGGACTCACTTCGGCGGTTAGCTAATTTTTAAGAATATCTCTGTAAGGTAGTTAAGATATTCATTTTATTTTTATGTTATATTAAGGCGATTAGCCAGAAATTTTAACTTATTGTACTAGTTCTTGTTTTCAAGACACGTTTTAAAAAAATATTGTTTTGTTAAATTTTAAAGTTTTAAAATCAAATCAAAATTAATTACCTTCACACAAACGCATTGTATTATTTATATTTCTTTTTATAGAGAACGTAATATTTTTTTGTTCACGGTTGAATACAACATAAATACCTGCTGTGTTTAAATTCTCATATAGAGCTCGTTTATCGTGGCCAATATAGAAAGAACACAGCATCGTTCCTAAGAAAATAAAACTTCACTCAGGGTATTCCAATGCTCGTTCATCGTAGCCAGTTGCCCTGAGTAAAATGATTTTAGAGCGGCATCTAGAATAAATTCTAAGATAGACGAATATATTATTGCTTTTTGCGTGAGCTCGTTCATCGTGGCTTCTTAAGGGAAAATAAGCGTTCGACTTTTCGAGGGTATCTGTTGCTACTCGTTTGACGATCCTGGAGTTTTCTGGACTCGAAAGTATTATGCTGTTGCACAACGACGTACAGTCGCGGATTATAGGACAATATATAATTTTTTATACTATTTTTAGAGAATTGTTAGAACTTATATAATGTTTTAGTTTTGATATCAGTCTTATTGTAGTTAAATTTTATCTATTCCTGAAAGAATTAATATATTTCAAGTTTTAACAAATATAAATGAAAACATAGCTTCTAATATCATATTTAAATAACACTGATCAAATCATAATCAGATTAACATAGTAAATCACTTGAAACTAACGTTAATGATTTAATGTAATTTAAACACTCTGAGCAACGATTTTTTTTATTTTATTTTAGATTTTGAGAGAAAAAGCTTGTGTTTTCAAAATGATGTTTATTTCTTATTTTAGATTTTGAGTGAAGCAAAGAAGCTAGTGTTTTTACAGAGATGTATGTTATTTATTTTTTCTCGTTTTCTTTTCTTCTTTTTTTATTATTATTATTATTATTATTATTTTTTTTTTTTTGTGTACACGTTTTCGTACTGAAATACTTGCTCAGCAACTTTTTGAAAACAGATTTGCCTCAATATCGTACTTTAAAAAGGTAATTTTTCAAAACCCTTAATTGTTTGCTCAAAATTTGGGAAAAACTACCCAAAATTTTACAAAATAAAACTCGGAAACTATATTTTTTTAATCCAAACATTATTGTACGGGCCGGGAGCATAAAATGTTATTATGCGCGCCCGGATACCTAATATTTCGTAAGCACCTACTGTGCGGCACCACGAACATACTTACGTAGGTACGTCATACGCCGGCACGCCACCAACACCGACCGTGTCGGCTACACTATGTGTATGTGTGTATATGTGTGTTTATAGTCGAACAGCAATGGTTGGAGTTGTCGCGCAATTACTGTCCGACTATGTAATGTAGGTGAGGTGTGTAAGTGTGTATAATTGGGTGTGTGTGACTTAAAACTATAAAAAAATGAAGGTAACTTAAACTATAAAAAAAACCGGACATACTTCGCACAATGGGTGTTCTTCGCACGACGGGTGGGATTCTCTTTACTGGTGTATTTAATTTTAAAGAAACGACAAAAATCATTTCTTCAACAAAACGATTCTGAACGAGGGAAGTTAATGAAATAAAAAAAAAAAAAAAATGAAAAAAAAAATGTTGGAAAAATGTCCAAAATTTTTTTTTCACACATTCAAAATTTTCTTGCGCCAAAATCTTTCTTATATTATTTTCTATCTATGTTTACATTTTCATATAATTCGGATCAAAAAATGATGGTTTCCGAGTCGTTTTTGTCAAATTTTGGGTAGTTTTTCCAAAAAAAAAAAAAATTGAAGAATTGA
>JAIPRM010006437.1:0-18694 GCA_025469315.1 Stegophylla sp. TES_Ste_2020 | reverse complement strand
TTTTTGTCAAATTTTGGGTAGTTATTTCCAAAAAAAAAAAAACATTGAAGAATTGAGAAATTCAAAAAATTACGTCTCTAAAGTACAATCTAGAGGCAAATCCGGTTTCAAAAAGTTATTGGTCGAAACTTTTGGACAAGTATTTCTATACGAAAAGTTGTACACAGAAAAAATAAACATCATTGTAAAAACACTAGCTTCTTCACTACGCTCAGAATCTAAAAGACATTATCTTTGTACGTTTTTTGTTTTCGTCGAGCGTATAGTCAATGTGCGTTCAGAATATTATGATAGAATAATTATTATAAATTCGTGACGATGTAATAACTGCGGTCGCGGGTGTTAATTAACGCGCTCGATTTACCCGCGTCGTCGTCGGTTTTATTTTATTTAACACATTTTATTTTCGAGTAACGACACGAATTAATAGCGACATACGCGTGCGCCGTATATAAATCAAGGGTTTTTGGCCAAAAACTAATACCATTAAAAGCGCTCGTAATGAAATATTAACAAATTAAAAGTGACGTATTGTGTGTGTGTGTTTTGGTAATAATAAAATTTGCTGGGAATCGTGTTTTTATCACGCAGCAGAACGCGACGGTTTAATCATTATTATTATTATTGCGCGTTAATTCGTAAATAATTTACAAATTCATATATCGCACCCTTGGTGCAAGGACGCCAAAACTCAAAAAAAAGTGGTTTTATTGAGTTGTGAGTTATGTCAGGGCTCGGAACTTTATGCGAAAATAACAATTAGTTTTATGTAATATCAAAATAATTTTTAAGTGGCAAAATCAAATCTTTTAAAAAATGAACGTTGGGCGGCATTTTGAATTTTCAAATCAATTTATCTCAAAATTATGTTTTTTTTTTTTTTTTTTAAATTATGGCAGTATTTCACTAAGGGTGCGATATAAGTAGTGTTTATTATAGTGTTTAAATAATCGATTGTATTCGATTAATCGATCATTTTACCCAAAACATTCGATTAATCGAATTAGTAGTATTTTTCGACATAGTTCTTCTCAAAAAAATACTAAAAACAGCTCTCTGACTACACGTCGTGGATTTCTCAAAAACTTGTCATACCTCGCACTCATTGTAGATTTTTGAAAAACAATTAAAAATTAATTAGGCAAGAAATTTACATTAAGTATCAAAATAAAACATAATATTATGTATAGTATTAACAATAAATTTTGTTAAGACAAAAAAAAAAAAACAACGGCAAGAAACTAATAACATCAAACATGTGGAGAGAAATAACGATGTGGCAGCGCACCACAGGTCATTAATTTAATTTTAAAAAAAAAAAGAATTTTTTCCAACTGCACATGAATAATATTTTTTAATATGGTGGGGGGAGGAAGCGCACATTATTCGCACCACGGATATTCTTTGCTCCTCGGGTCAGATACTCTTGATGGGGTATTGTGGAATTTATCATTAATTTAGAATCGTTTGAGAAATAATTTATTACTTATACATAATTTAGTAATTTGAAAAAAAAAAAGTAAGTTAAATGTTTTTTACATTAATAAATTAATATTTTCGTTTATAAGAGTCATTAAATGTTGGACACTCCCCGAGAAATCACCCAAAATACGCCACTGCCCATTGTGCAAAGAATGTCTGGCTAGTTTTGTTACAATTAATTTTTTTATAGAAATATAGTATTTTCAGTCACCTTAACCCTGTACTAGAATTGTGTAGTATTGTTATTAGTAATTTGAAAAAATATTGTTGATTTCCTTGAATGAGAAATTTTGAGAAAATGCAAAACCGACTGTTGATATTGCAGAACAGTAAAATAACAAAATAACTAAGTAATAAAATAAACAAACAATTAAGTATTAAAATATTTTGACATTTACCAATAAAACTGAATTCAACGGTATTATTTGATTCACTGATGATGTCACTTTCTCATTTTTTCTCCATTACGTATTTTTATGACACCTGAACACCACTTTTCATTTTTTGATTTGATGGTCATTTCAAATTGTATCTTACTCTTAGTTTCACTGTCTTCGTTTATTTTTGAAACTATTTAATTTGTTATTTTTTTTTTTTTCTTAATTAGTTTTTATACTTACCGATTAATATTTCAACCACCACTGACGTGAAAATACACCGAATCCAAGAATGAAAAAAGTTCAGGAAACATTATTTCTAGAGATTCAAGGGATTGTATATATACAGAGAGAGAAAGTGAGAGGGAAAGTGGGGGGAGAGAGATTCTTTTCTTCTTTTTTTGTAATCCATACCATTCTTATAGTGATGTGAAATACTCGTGTAATCTAAAGGGATAATACTTTGTAAAGATCTTTCTTCGCCTTTATTTCACTTTACGGGGTCGCTTTTCCTTATTTTTCCTTTCAATCACTCTTGTGTAGCGTTATCTCACCGCATTTCTTCATGTCAATATCTATTACCCATATCCATTTTTAATCTTAATTCTATCACTATAAAGTAAGTATATATATATATATATATTATTTATTTTGAAACCACCGTCTATATTTTTCTAAATTTAACTTTTCTTTTTTTTTTTTTTGAAATCTCGATTTGAAATAATCTCATCTAAGTTCTTTTTTCAAATGAACCACCAATGCATATATTTTGCGGATCAACATTATAATTATTATTATTTAATACTCAACCACAATATAATATTATTGTTACAAAAATGCCATTTTATTGATAAAATATTCTATATGATTTTCACTGGTAATGGAATCGAAATTATCGCCTTGTCACCACGATGCGAAAATATATATATCGTACTTACATTGGAACATTAATCAATTTGAACTAGTATATCGGTTACACCTGATAAATTGAGCCGATGTGAAAAGGGTTGCGTTTCAATTGTCGAGGAGTGTAAAACCCCATCACGGGAAATAGAACAATCGACGTTGCTCTCCAAAGCTTTTACGGCGTGAATGATTCAACGTTATTATTATTATTATTATTATTATTAAGCTAGAATGAAATTTCAGCTGTACAGTCATCGGGGGGGGGGGGGTAACTTATTGAAACAAGACGGTACAAAATCGACTCAATAATTTAAATTCATTCCCTCTCGCGGGCTTTATTTAAAGTGTGACGATAGCTGTTTACCCACCAAATATAAGTTCTCTTATATTACTCAATTATATACACATTTATAATTATACATAATATTATACTTGAATGTATAAGAATAAAACTGTTGAAACACTATATATTCAATTAGTAATATCATTTAAGTTAGGGTGACCATATTTAAATGAAAATAAAATACAGGACAAAAATATTTTTAAATAAATAAGTATTTATTACATATATATATATATATGTTTTTGAATCGTGACACAAAAGTATAATTTTTAAACTACCTATTATAGATTAAATTTAAACACATAAAAACACAATTTTGAAAAACATAAAATAACATAATGAAACTGAATTGATATTTTTTAAAATTGTGAATTCATTTTAAAATTATTACAATTATTGATAAATGGTATCCAAAAGATTTCTAGATTCTTATATTATTTTATTCGATAATTTCATTTTAAAAATTTCGAAAATTTTTTTAATCAACAGTAAGTCAAAAAAAAGGGATTAATATGATGGGTCAGACTTGAAATTACGGGACAAAAAGCGTCTTGAGAGAATTTTGTCAGGACAACAGGACACAGAGCCGAAATTGAGGACAATCCTGTATAAAACCCCAATAAAATATCAAACATCCACTTTTCAGTAAAAAAAAAAATTAATTTTAACTTCTGAATTAAATCGAATGATATTTCACAAAGTTGAAACTTTTTCCGTTTTTGGAATCATAATATACAACGAAAAATTTTTGAAAAAAAGACACGTCCCCTCTTTTTTAAAAATTTAAAAATAAATAAGAATTATTATTATCATTTCAAAATATTTGACTTTATTCTGTGATACACCCACGGTGTAGAAAAATCTTTTTAAGTATTTTTAAATAAACAATTTATTTTTAATCATACAAAATGAACATAATAATATCACGTTATATAATACTTTAAGGTATTGAATATTAAGTTGAGTAAGAAAGCAATAATTACCAGTAAGTAACAGTAATTTGTATTGAACATTTTTCGTATACGTCATTTTACAAAAACGAATTTCGACTCGAGTGACTACGAGTACTTTGAATTTAAAAAAGCTTCTTTTTTCATTATTAAAGGAGACTTTTGAGAATATTAATAATATATTTCGTGTAATTTTTTAACCCTAGATGTAAGTAGTTCAATTCGTTTTCAAACGTATAATGTAAACTCACTACATAATTAATAAAAATAGTTTATACCTAATACCTCAGTAGCAGATTAAAAAAAAAAACATTTATGATAGAATCAGCTTTGTAAAAAAATCAGTTTTCATATTTTTCTGTGTTTAATTAACGTTTTATCCTTAATCAGAGATAACACACAAAAATAATTTTTAAATTTTCAAACTACAAACACTATAATTGCTGCGCTTTATTATTTGTAACTGTTTACTTTTTACAGCCAGTTTGGCTCTTTGGTTTTGAAAATATTACAAGACGTTTTCCTTTATCGAGTAATAATTGAATCATTCATTTCAGAAACCACAAACACCAAAAATAAAATTTTGCCTGTGCACATTCAAAAACATTTTTTCCCACTTCCTTAGGAAGTTATTCAGCTAAAATTACACTAATATCTAAAACAGTAAGTAGTCAAGTATTTTTGGTAATTTTTGGGAGTTTTAAATCCATGACACAGCTTTTATTGACTATCTCAAAAAGTGAAAAAAGTGGATTTTGGGGGTTTCTGAAATAAGCGATTCAATTGTTGTATGGCGTCTTACTGATCTTACATGTCTTAAATTAATTTTACATACTCAATGCAAGAGTATATTATATCGTCAGTAGTTTTTGTATTTTATTTCGAGATTAAATTTTCACAACAATGCTCGATTGTAGATAGTAATTTTAATAAACCCAGATTATTGATAGTTGTTCAATGAATTTTTATAACAATTTATAACGTTGGTTTTTCACAATTTTTGAGGAAATCAATAAATAAAAAAAAACAGAAAAACGGAAAAAAATCCTTTATTTTTTTAACTTTTACAGTTTCAAGAATTTACATAATATTATGTACGTAAGTACAATATACCTAAATGATAAAATGCACATCAAAATTGTATAACTAAGAGATTTTTATTGGTTTTTACTGAAACGTAATACGCAATCATTGGAATTACCAAAATAATAAAATCGTATAATTTCGAAACTCTTACATTTATTGTTCAAAATTAAATTACATCCTCGAAATAAAAAAAATAAAAAAATAATAATAAAGGAAGAAAAGAAGAAGAAAAAAACACTCGTCTCACATCTTTCATATAAATATATTCAAATATTTATACAACATAGTAAGATACCTATACCATTATTATATAAGGTTGAAAGGAATGATAAATTATGGCATATACGAAAAAAATATGGCCAGTAAAGCTCGGTTTTTTAAAATATTAATCTTATTTTTCAAGTTATATAAGTAGTATTAAACGCGAGAAAATTGCACACAGTAATATTTGAACATTTTTCAATTGTTATTAATATAAAATATTTCATAACTTCGAATTGAAATTTCGTCAGATTATAAAAATGTTACACCAAATAATATAAAATGTTTCTTAAACAAAAGTCATAATTTTTTATTCCCCACCAATATATATATATGCTTAATTGATTGTAATAAATTAAATTCAAACTGAAGTTGACATTAAATTTTAGTAGTGGTTAAGTTTCCTAAAGATTAAACTGACAACGACAAAACCGGGGGAAGAAATTGAACATTATGAAACAAAAGAAAAAAAAATAATCAGTTTATTAAATAAACATTCAATTTAGGTAGTTTTATTATTTTATTTAATACAACAATACGAAATACAATTTTTTCTTGACAATTTGTATCGTTTATAATTTTTATTTTTCAATTTATAATATTTTTAACAAACACAAAATGTCTTTTGAAGAGAAATAAAAGCGATGTACTTATTGAGCTGATTAATGTCTTCATAAAACTTCCGTTTTACTCAAATAAATAATTTGAAATGATTCCCGAAAATCTCGTTTATAATAAAGTGAACAAAATTTTTTTGAATATGACACAAAATATAATACTATAAGACAATTGCACGAAAAACCACTTTATTCCAAAAATGAAATTCTGTATTGTTATCAATGTGTTTATATGGTTCGTTTTTTAAACTCGCAGGGCACGCGTAAACAGAAGTTATGAGTGTATTTTCGAAATTTATCGAGCATATATGTCGGTAGTGAATATAATATGAGTCACATCGTATTAAAGAATCAAATATTTATACTCTCTGCGCGCTACGCATTTTGTCAAAGTAAATGTAAAAATTTACTTTCCGTTTTTGAACGTCGTGCAAAATTCACAAAAACGAATACAATTATTAATATGTCTCAATAATAATATACTCTGATAATGATACTCTCATTTTGTAGTTTTTTTTTTTTTTTTTTGCAATTGTAAACAATGTAATAACTTCTAACCCCTAAACTTTCCATAGAATAAAAGATAAAAACACACACTTCTGGTTTCTACCTAAAAATATGGTTGGAAAAACAAAACTTTTATTTTTTTTTTTTTAAATCAAAATAAATTTTGTAAAATTTTGTTTTAGACATGTGTTTAGGACTACCTCTGTGAAGAGGGGCTATTTTTTCCTGAGAATATTCCAAAACGATTGCCAAATTTGAAAATATTTCAAATGTTTAAGTATAATTTTTTTAGATTCTGAACGAAGTGTAGAAGCTAATGTTTTTACAATGATGTTTATTATATTTTTTCTTTAAACACTTTAAATACTTGTCCAAAAGTTCCGATTACCAAATTTTTGAAACCGAATTTTCCTCTAGTTGGTACTTTAAAGAGGTTATTTTTTGAAATTCTCAATTCTTTTTTTGATGAGAAGGGGGGAGAACTACCCAAAATTTGACAAAAAAACACTCTGGAATCACCGTTTTTTGATACAAACTTTATGAAAATTTATACACAGATAGACAAAAATATGAAAAAAATTTTGGATATTTTTCTAACACTTTTTTTCTTTACTTATTAGATAAAAAAAATAAAGTACCGAAAGTAAAATAAAGTATAGACAAGAAAGCCAGACATACTTTGCAATACGAATATTCTTCACTTTTCGGGTTAGATACTCTTGGTGGGTGAGTTGAAAATGATAACTATTATATTAATCTTTATATTATCAACTTCCTTCGTTCAGAATCGAAGAAATGATTTATCGTTTCTTTAAAATTCTACACACTCACCTAGAGTATCTGACCCGTAGAGCGAAGTATGTCCGGATTTTTTTTTATTATAAAATCCAAAACGCTTTATGAGTTTGCAAACTCATTGACCCGATTGTTTTTCTGTTTGATTCTGAATTCGTGACTACAATTAAATAACAATTATAGTAGTATAATATATATTAATTACAATAATTCATTTCTAATTTTGGCGTTTTATTTTGTTGCAGGTACGTATTCATTTCAATTTAAAAGCTCGATTTAAATCGATCCGTGACGAGAACGCGTAAGGTTGTAATTATGTTTTAGTATTTTTATTCAGAAGTTTTTGGTAGCTTTTTTCGTTTTGGAAATCAAGAAAAATGCGCGCTTTAGGTAGATTATGGAAATTATTAATTAATAATAATCGATTATGAATAATGAGTTATAAAATAATTATTAACTAATAGACGAGACGGTAATGAATTGTTCTACAAATCCTACGGTAAAAAATTATAAAAAAAACTATTATAGATAATATCGAAAAAAACAGAATAGAAATTCAAGTTTGAAACTTTAATTTGCTCTTTTGGAAAATTGTGAAAACACAATTACCGCCTTTTTCGCCGACGGTTAATTTTTGAAAAAAGATTCGGCCAAAATGTTAAATGAAAGGAGCCGCGTATTGAAAAGGATCGTCTGTCATATAGACATACTCGTATTATATGAAAAAATGCATGTGCTCGGTTTTCTACCAGTCCTTCCCCTCTCCCCTCCCCCGTACAGTTCTCAAAGTGTATTTTCGAATTTATTATTTAACACCCCCTCCTATACACAATACTGTATTACACGTGTTCGTCGTCGTGTACACGATTAATACAATAATAATAATAATAATAATAATAATAGTGTAGACGAAACGCATTCCGTCAGCATAAAGCCGCGTCGCGCCGTTGACGTCACCGAAGATCAGCGCAAAATCCACCCTAGGGACCCCAAGCGCAGGAAGGGACGTATACTAGATATGCTATGGATGTGGTCGGGGGATGAAACTACTGGTGGTGGTGGTGGTGATGGTGAAGGGACGTGAAACGGAAGGGAGAATGAAATATACACGTGTATTCGTGTGCCAAAAGCTCGAAGCTTTGCCGCCACCGCCGCCGCGAAAATAGGGTAGGATCTGCGATTTTACACCACGGAGGAAAGCGTCGACGACGACCGGGCCCTTTAACCCTTTGTTTTCACCCCCGTCCGCCCACCTGATAAAACACACGCGGTCCCGTGAATTTAAATACGCCTACCCCGTGCGTGCACTCGAAACACTCGCGTCAGGGGTACACTCCACAGACTTGTATTACTTTTTTTTTTGTTTTTGTTTTTTTGAAAAAGTTGAAAACCACTGGTCTACACAACTTATTACACGGTTATTACTGTAGCGCTTGAATCGGGGGCTATTTTTTTGAACATTTTTTACCGTACCCCAACTAATTTTTAAAAAATCACCCCATTGGTGTATGAGAAATTACAATTTTCGGGGGTGCTTTTTGACTCTTGAGTCCCTCTTATAATTTTTTCCACTCCAAGCACTGGCTATTAGTTTAGTACTTATTTATATATATGGCCTTATATTGGAATTATTTCTGCTTTTCAAAAGTAGCAGAATTTCCCGGAGGCCTTTAAAAACGTGTAACCAGGCCAATTAGGTTAACGTTTAGACTTCAACCCCCCCCCTAAAATATACTTCTTACACTTTAAATTCCAAATTCTATAATGCCTGACACATCCATGCACTCGGGCGGTGGTTATAAAACATTCACTAATTCACTTTTGCATAAACATGTATGATTATAATTTTTTTTTTTTTTTTTTTGATATTTCTCTTGAAATTCGTTAATGAATAATGAATATAATTAGATTTTTTTCGACGGACTACATATTGGACATGATGTCGACGATACGAACCAGTATTTAATGGTAAATAGTTAGGGGTAGTTACACGTGTCTTGTAAATCCACTTGTAATCCACCTGCAAGTCTACACAATAAATATTCATATAACATATTATGTTGTTTACCACTTAGCACAATACTTGAAACATCAATAGACCACCATCATTGTTTTGAATCTAAGACGTCCCCCGTTCCTTCCGATATATTAGTCGGGCAAAAAATTTGGAATATAATTATTTGAAAAAAATAAAATACACTAATAATAATTATTTCAATGCGTTTTATTTCAACTGCAACAGGCTTTTTGTTTTTTAAAAAAATATAAAGTATTAAATGAATTCTTATTAAATATATATATATATATATATTCATCACGCTAAAAAAAAAAAAAAAAAAATGTATAGAAAAATAACCGTTTTCTGGAATGCTAAGTAGATGGGGGATTTAATTTATTGTTGTAAAAATTAATTTTCAAACCATAATTATTTAACAAACTTCATTGCGCTCCTAAAATTTCTATGGCCTCGTGTACTTTTCGCCAACTTCTAGTCACAACAAACACAACAAATAAGTTTAAAGGTAATATTGTTGCAGAGTTGACTACATATTTTTAATTAAAAACGTTCGTAAGAGCATAAACCGTTTCTCTAGTAGACACACTGTAAGACCTTCGACCCGCACGAACATATTTTGTTCGTATAGATGTTACGGGCAATGTGAACCAAGAATAATATTATCAATGAAAACTATGAGATTTTCGAAACACGCTGTATAAACATAATATTTTTGCTATCTATCGTACTGCCTATTTTTAAAATCATTTATAGTTTTCCCATAATATGGACATGTGTCCATATCGGAATGATAAAATTAATCTTAAAAATAAAATAAAGTCTTGATATGATCAGTCAACAATAATTAATATTTTCATCGCGAGAAGTAGCTCGTTCCTTTTCTTATTTAGAAGGACAAGGATAATGTGATCGGTGTACTTGTACTCAGGGTTGCAAAACAAAAATAAACACAAATGTAGAAAATCGGACAGACTATGCAATTTCAAGTGTAATGCTTCTAAATCTTGTGTGAATAAATAGATATTTAATAATACAATTGTAGTTTATACTAAAATTAAAATAATAATATTGGTAATTTTTTTTTTTTTTTTTTTATCAAAATATTTGTACAATATAATAATGTTTAGAAATTAAATTTATTAGATAATATATATATATATATATATTAATTCGATAGATACTAAATATAACATAATGATATTAGTTAATTTTCTTTTCATTCCATCAATATAATAATGATTATAATAAATCCATAATTGAATTAAATTTATTAGAAAAATAACGTAATGATATTACATAATATAATATTCTTGGTTCACATTGACCGGGCAATGTGAGAACGTGGATACTTTAAAATCGAAGAAATACATTTATTATTATTATTATTGCGTTGTGGACGCTGCCACTGTAATAATTCGATTCGTGCCAAACCCGTATCGATGCAATCGGCTCGTGTGTTTTGTACGTTGAGTCCAATTATTATTTTCGCTCCAATTCGATTACGCCCATCGATATCGTTATATTATTATTATGCCGTTGAGTTTGTTTATTTTTCGTGATTCCAATCGTCGAATGTCTAAGTACATGTGTGTGCGGAGGAAAATAAAAGAAAAAGTCGGTACTACGACAGTATATAGCACGTAATTGGGACGTCTCGTTTCTATATACAAAAGTTTCATTCGTCCGGTGAAACGAAGCTTTTGTCGAATAAAAAAGGTAACAAAAAAAAAAAAAAAGGAAAAGGAAAAAAAGTCCTAGAGAAAAATGGATTTAAGGACGTGTGCAGGATAAACCGAAATTTAAATTTCTCTTCGGGTGCGAATTTTCATTAATATAAGTCACGTCATATTATAATTTTGGGAAAAATGCATATACTTTTAAATAAACAAAAAAAAAAGAAAAAATTATCCAAAACAAAATTGAATTTCAATGTGAATAAATTAAAATCAAATACCAATTATTATTATGTTATCAGAAAGTATTTTAACAAAACACACACACTTTATAACAAACAGATAATTAAAAGTAACAAAATAATAACTTATTACGTTTAAGCGACTTTCTTAAAGGCTAATTGTTCATTTCAATTTTGAAATTGCATAAATACGTTTATACACTTTACATTTTAATTAATTTGTATTTATCATTTGACAACAAACAACGTAATAATTAGTATCTATAATAATTTTGATCTAAACTTCTCTGAATTTTCTCTACTGACGTACCGTTTTCTCTCGAATTTTAATTTAAAACACAATTAACGTACAACACACTAATTAGTAGCCCTCCACCCACACCCCCCCCCATTATACGCGCAACAGACTACAGTAGTGTTTATAGCTTAATTCAAACGACATTTACGATTTGACTTTTCGTTCAAATAGAAACGAACTAAAATGCGATTTCAATGCGGTGAGAATAAAAATATTATGCTAAAACGGTTTTTACACGCGTCATTCAAAGTCCTCCGTTCGTCAGGCGTCGGATAATTAATATAATTGTTAATTAATAACAAAATAATCAATTAAATTTTAAAATAATTTAAAAATAATAATTGTTAATACAATGATGTAGCTTTCATTTATAAAATAATTTCTGGGCTATTAATTTGTCCCGAGTTTTTGCAAAAAAATTATTTTTTAGAGTTTCTGTCTTAAATTCTAGAAACAATCATCCCTTTCGTGTTCTTCAGTACTCTAGTAACTTAATTGCAAATAGTCCGCAGTACCGACTTTTGAAAAACCTGTGTAATGATTTACCCGATTTTGATTTTTTAGCTATGTTAAAAAATAATATTGTTATGATTAATTCTTAATAATTTACCTACCTGTTGTACATGTAACTACGTAATTTTTCTTCTTTTTACATAACTATATTATACTTATATTACTAGATTTAAGTTTGCACGACGTTCGTCTGTACTCATTTACTCACCCTCTTTGGGGTGTTATAAATAAAATAAATAATATACCCCTGTACCCCCCCTCCGGGTACGCGCATGTGCAGAGTGCTTTTATTTATACGGTAATACTTTTCAAAATAATCGTAATGTATATTATTACACTTATTATTTATAATACGTAGGTATATCCAAAGAGCGTTTTGAATGCAAATTCAAAATATACTGTATTGAATCGCGTAAACTTTGGAGAGGGAATAACAATTTAAACGGAAACCGTGCGGCATTTAATAACGAGATTCGGTGCGATCTCGACAATGAGTAAATGGAGTGAGGGGAGGGGAGGGGAGGGAAGAGTCGGTTGAAATCTCGGCACCAGGCCTTTATTATATACGAGTACAGAGTGTGTTCCGTCTATTATATATTATAATATTATGATAAATAAACAGGATAAACCGCAGCATCGCGTGAACATCTCCGAGGCAATGTGAACAAACGAGATTTATTTTCTGATCGTTTCGTCCAACGTCGTTCACGAGACGAACGAAAGCCCCCACGCGTTATGGATTTCCACGGGGAAACACAAAACTCCTGTTTTACCTAGGTTTTCAATTCGAACGCGTCGTCCGCACAACGAGAATGCGTTTCCTACATTTAATAAAAGTAAAATATAAACTACAACTCAAACAATATATTATTATGTGTATGTATACGTCATGTTCTTTTTTGCAAATACAACAATCAAGACAAGTACCATGGAATAATAAGAATTATATATATATATATATATATATAAATAATTTCAGGCATGTATACAAGGGGTAAGGGGTTCTAACCCACCCCGAAATCACATTAAACGTAACTTAATTAGTTTTTACTATAATATTATAATTAGGGCTAGGGATTTATAGGAGTTAGCATGTTTTCCAAAAATCATTCAAAACATAGCTAATTAATATGGAAATATTAATATTATAATTTCATAACACCTGCAGGAGTTGTATACAGTTCTCTTTGATTTGCATATTTTGCATATTTAACTCTTTTATCGATATAAGTGCACATTTCGCCTATTTTTCAATATTTAATTTGAGAGTTTTCTTGGTATTGGAAAATTTTTCCCCGAATAACCGAAGAGATTGAGTAAAATTAATGGTCTATAAGAGATTATTTTAAGTTTTTTTATAGCTATAAGTCCCTATCCCTAATTATAACAGCTCGAAACACAGATATTGCACTAAATCACTAATACTGCAGAGAAGATTTCTTACAGATTGCAGCGTTGTTCAGTTATTGCAATATGTACACACGTGTATACAACTATATTTTATTATATTTTATTATAAATATATATTTTATTTATTATAATAATAATAATATTCTTATTACTCTGTGACCCTGTTTTCACACCTTGGTACACGTGTATTGTTTTTTTTTTTTTTTTTAACAAAGCTTTGCATAGAGGTGCTTATAATAATATTATTATGTCTGACGGGTACAATATGCGCGTTTAAAGGAAAAACCGTCAAATCACGCGAAACCCATGACGGTAGGAGAGGTTAAGGAGGGGGGGGGCGTCGTAATGGTGTCGCTCTAATCGCGGCTGCAGGGCGCCGTCGCCGCGTGCCTCGCCTAAACCGTTTAGCGTGAATAAGCGTTTATTATAACTTACTGTACGACGCGTGTGTTCTGTACATAATAATAATAATAATAATAATAATAATAATAATTTGAAATAATGAAAACGTATTTTATTTTCTCGTCCATGTTGCCATAGTTCCGCGTTAAAATGACAGCAAAAAAAAAAAAAAAAGAAAAAAAAATACTAATATTCTTCAATCGTTTTCGCGTGTGTAATATTTGTTTTCATAATAATTTAGATTTTGAGCGTAACAATTAGACGGGAATCGGTTACGGCGGCGGCGTAGCCAGGAGAAGGGGGGTTGGGTGTTTAAACCCCTCCCTTTGATTTTTGATTTTTCTATGCCATTGTTGATACTTTATAAGAAATTTGTATTTGTATATGGCAAAAAAATCTGTTAAAACTTAAGCTTATCTAAAAAAATTCTTTTAACGCGCTTCAACAATGTAATACAATACATTTTTTTTTTACATATTTTTAAGCTTCTATAGAATTTAGCGAAATTTTCAGTCACAATTCCTACTTTGAACGATCATTTTTGACAATGAAAAGATTGAAAAAATATTCGCAAAATAACCACAAAATAAATATGTTTAGTTTTTATGTTCTTCAATTAGTCAATGAAATCAATTGAGGTTTGATGTATACGTACGTTACTTCTGTAAAAAAAAAAAAAAAAAAAAACTAAGGATTAAGATTTAACCATAAATCATAATTAATTCTCAATAAATCTACACATTTAATCGTAACCAGAAATGTTTAATAATCTTGAATTTTCACCCAAATAAATGACTCGGGTCCAATGCCCTGGTATATATAGCATTATTGTATACACTTTAACCCATCCCCACCATAGCTATACCACCGGAGTAGTACACTAAAAAAAACCTTGTAAATCCCTCCCTTGAGAAAATCCTGGCTACGCCACTGATCGGTTATAATATTTTGTGTACGGATTACAACAGTGCTTATGTTTCATTTACTTTTTTATGGAAACACTTTTTCCAGCTTGTTCCCGTGATAAGTAGTGTCGTGTAGAGTAACACAGGTTTCCGGTAGAAATTTGAAATAATTAACGAAATTTTTATCCATTCTCGAGACATCCCCGGCGGGGTGGATATTATAAATAACTTGTTCTAATTAATTTTAGCGGTTAAAAGTTACCATTTTGTTAATAACCACTCAATCGATACAAATTGCACCCCATAAGGGGTGAAAATTTTAACATGCACAAAAAAAAAGAGTTCACTTCAAAAGCCATTCTCCAAAATATTCAATTCAATATACAAGACCGTCCAGCTAAGATTGTATCGAGTGGTACCTGAAACCGTGATCACTCTGTACGTGATCACTCGGTATGCACAATTTGCACATTATGTCATTTATATTATATTAGGTATGTACTGAGTAAATAAACAAAACTAACTTTGTTAATATAACTCTAACACGACGGGGAAAAGCAAATAATGACGAATATAAATTTAATATATTATACGGTTGAAGCCTACAAACGTCGTCATCACAAACTTTAAACATCATTTCGTTTCAATGTAAGTGGTGAAATTTAGGAAATTATTTTTTTAATAAATTCTTGCATCGTATAGGAAACCATTTTTCGAGCCAGATTTCGAGTTTCTAGACTTTACGGTTTCTAATATATAGTCAGTTATACAGTATGATGTAAATTAATTGAAAAGTCAGTAGTTATTACTCCTAATATAATGCAGATATTGAAGTTCCGTTTTTTTTTAACATAATTTGTGACTTTATAGCCCATCTTTTACTATGGTTAAAAAAAAATCCAAAATTTAAAACCGCAAAAATAAAATGTTTGAAAAATTTCGAAAATAGCCACTTTGTAGAATTACTCATAGGAAAAAAAAAAACAATTTTGAAATCGGTTGAATTTTTAATGAATGAGAGAATTTTATTTTTCAAAAAACACAGCAAATTACATGCATAATTTCATTACAAAGATCATGGTTGTATAAAATTGAGTTATGTATAGCAATCAATTTTGAACGTTTATAAAAATAAACAAAAATATTAATGAGTTGAGTGTACTTCATTACCTAATATCATATTATTAGTAAGTTATCTATTTAATAGTTTAAAAATCATACAATTAAAATTCGTTCGGTACGGCTATAGACGTCTGCGAAGTTAAACCAAAATCGAATGTGATGATAAAACGCCTTTATGTATATCATACTATACAATATTGTTGTTTATTGATTTTCGTACGGTTTTTCAAACAAAGACCCGCCCCACCGAACCGCCGCGGCCTCTTTCGTTCGACGACTAATTTAAATCATTTTAATTTTCACTTGTTTTTTTTTTTTTTTTTATTATTATTTTTAAGCTCCTCGCGTTACAGTCGTTACGTTTAAGAAATGTGAATATAAAGTCTGCACGTTATATTATCGAGAACTTTTTTTTTAATTAAAAGCACGTGTAGGTGGTGAGAGCAAAAACAGTGTCTATATAATATTATGATAATAAATAAACCATAATTCGATATATGTTTACACACAATACACGAGTTTTAAGGGTTGTTTTTTTTTTTTTACGTATAACTCCTATACACGGGTACCGTGTATTTACGACCCTTCCTAATAACGCACCACAAACCCGCGTGAAACCGTGTTAATGAAACGTGTAAACTACAATAATTATTATTGTTATTAACGTTTTCGACTACCGAAATTTTCTTAGCAGTTGTTCTCGTTCGGCTGTATAATATTGGAACGAAACAATCCGCACGAAAATTTAATAATTCCAACGAGTTTACTTTTCCCACTTCAATGCTTCGGGTTTTCTCTCTACGCGAAAAATATCACGACTATACGTTATACTATTTATAATATTATAATAATTAATGTATTATAAATCGAATAAAATTATTTGTTTTCGCCATTTTCTCAAACTTTCCACGTCACTGTTCCGCTTAATTTTTCTCGTAAACTCATCAAAACAGTCTTGTGTCGTCGACTTCGTATATGTTATATATTTTATATACACTGTTGTATTGATTACTCGTATATTTACAATAATAAATCAAATTTTTTACCCAAGAAAAGAAACATAATATACCTTTTAAATTATTATGATTTATTTAGTTTAGTCGGCTTATTGAAATCTAGAAAATCGTCACTATCCACACTGTTTGGTAGGAGTAGAATTCAAAGGTTCCCAAACTTTTTATTATGGTACATTTTGGGCGTTTTTTTCAATTTTAGCGACCCGCAACAATAGTCAAATGTCCTTTTATATTAAAATTTTTTGAACAATTATTTTTATAACTATAAACAACTGTAGCTATTCATTAAATTATTACAAAAAAAAAAACATGTAATTAATATTTTAAAATATATATATACATATATCAATAATATTTACATTTCCATTAGAGTTTTAGTTGCGTTTTTGTCAAATTTTAGAATAACTTTTGTTGAATTTCGTAAAAGTATTGTGAGACAAATTCTGATTGAAAAAAGTTGCTTGTCGAAATTTTTGGAAAATATTTTGTATATGAAAAAGTGTTCAAAGAACAATAAAAAAAAGCTTCGGTTCACTCCAGTCAGAATGTAAAACTCACCACACGCGACCCACCAAAAATTTCAATCGTGACCCACTTTTGGGTGGCGACCCACACAGTTTTGGAGACCTGTGGAGTAAAATATTAACCGTTTTTTCACTCTAAAAATGGAGGAAAATAATATAGCAAGACGTGAAACGTGTGTGTGTGTGTTAGATTTACACGTAGTCGTATCGTTTCCCTTATTTGTGTAGTACACCGCGAATGTGCATTAGATTTGACATTTAAAAACGCGCGTGGGTTAAGTCACGACGTATTATAATGTTTTACATTCGCACACACACACACACACACGGAGTTTACATATTATTATAATTGCGTTGTTGTTAACCTAACCTAACAACGTACACGGCAGCGGCCGACGAAAATAAATAAATACTTATATTGTTTTGCACGCGCGCGAAACGTTTTCTGCAGAATTTTAACCGTTAAAATATTACAATAATATAACATTTTCAATTGGCCTTTTTGCGTCGTTTTAGGGTACAAAGACAATAATAATAATAATAATAATAATAGTATTTATTTACGTTTTTGTGTAAAAGTTACACAACCCGGGGTGGAAGGTAAAAATGTTTTAAAATATAATGGAAAATAATAATAATAATAATAATTTGTCGCGCGGACCGAAAAATACATATTATTATTTTTAGGCCCGTATTTCAAATTGTTTTGTAATTATTTCGCCCCGGTAGAAACGGCGAAGGGTAAAAAATATTATATCGTTTCCTCTTTGATATTACACTAGTGTTTGATCAACTCGCTTCTTCCGACGTTTTGACGTGAGGTTATTAGCGACTTTTTTTTTCCCCCTCGTCCGACTTCAATTTCAGCATATTTCTATATTTAATATTATTATTTCGCGAGCAAAGTATTACGAAGACTATAATCCAATATTATGATTTTCACGGAATACATTCTCGTTCCAATGAAACGGTCTCTTTTCTTCTGCACTGCCAATTGAATTATTTTGAGTTGAGAGAATATTCTCTTTGGCCAGTATTTACGACGCATATATAGGCCATAAAGTCGTATATATATATATATATATATATATAGACAACTTATGTATATAAGTACTTAATGTATATATAGATATAGATTTAAAAAGCCGGACATACTTCGCACGATGGGTGTACTTCGCACGACGGGTGGTATTCTCTTGACGGGCGTATTAAATTTTAAAGAAACGATAAATCATTTCTTCAGTAAAA
>JAIPRM010006436.1:0-18694 GCA_025469315.1 Stegophylla sp. TES_Ste_2020 | reverse complement strand
AGAAATTCAAAAAATGACCTCTTTAAAGTACAATCTAGAGGCGAATCGGGTTTCAAAAAGTTATTGATTGAAACTTTTGGACAAGTATTTCTATACGAAAAGTTGTACACAGAAAAAAAAAAATAAAAAAAATAAATAAATAAACATCATTGTAAAAACACTAGCTTCTTCACTTCATTCAAAATCTAAAAAACATTTTTAACCATACGAGTGTTTTTTACAGATAATATTAAGTCTGTTTCAATGGGAAGGAAAATATTAATTTTTTTCAAAAGTTGTCTGAGACTCACTTAGTATAAAAATATGAACTACATTGGTATTATAATTGAAACGGGACTCAAATAGTAAATAAATAAATAACATATTATCCATATTAAATAGTTGTAAAATATGCTGTTTGATTCAGTGAAATAAAATACAAATATTAATTTAATTTTACTTAAGTATTGTTTTACATTCTGATTTGCACGAAAAACTTAATTTTCTACAGTATTTTGTATGTTATATCATGTTTATAATTTTTAAATTTTTTTGTGTAATCTGAATGCTGAAAATTTTAGGTCATAACATAAAGGCCAATCATTTAAATTATGATTATAGTACTCTAGCTTTGGAGAATTTTTATAATTAAACACAGTAATAGTTAATATTAAGAAAATCAACTTAAAATAGTATATTTTAAATATGGTTGATATAAATCGAAGTATTGTGAGCTTCTTTATGCAAATGTAGAATCGTGTTTCATTAATTTTTAAAGGTTTCCGAGTTTTATCTAATGAGATATTTTATTGCTTTTATACGTAACAATATTTTAAGAAGCGTATTGCCCATATTTGATATCATCTAATTAACTATACGATAAAATACATTATGTGTTATAAATGTCGATGTAATGCGCAATATGTGTGTGCGGTCGAAAAAAAAAACACATAAAGAACAAGAACAGTTTAGGGTGTATGTATATAGTTTTGACATCACTTTTAGTTTATGATAATATGCTGCTGGTTTATGCATAAGTACTTTTTTTGAAGGGAGATCGATGGTAGTGAAATTCAATCAAACAAAGTTTACGATAAACTTGATAAACCCTCCAAAGGAAAATTGGTTGAGATAGTTGTTGTTTAATGTGCACGTACGTCGTACTCATACACACACACACACACACACACACACACACACACACACACACACACACACACACACACACACACACACACACACGCACGCACGCACGCACACCCGCGCGCGCGCACAACTACCAATATTTCAAACACTATCTTGCTGGTATTGAGTTATCAACTAAAAACCTTGTAGAAAACATTTTATAATGCATAAAATGCTGGAATATAATTGGAAAGAATAATTTCTCGCATAATAATATAATATACTGTTGAGGTGCATGTCAATCAATTATCATAAAATGACCTTTTCATGGAAAGGAATATGTTTGGGTGCATTTTTCTAAAATACAATGAGTTTAAGCGTAATATATCTCTATAAACTTGGGTGCATACAATTCTGAGTCAATTAGCATTAGCTAGATGCCACGAAGCGGTAAATATTTGTTACTTTGTGTTTTACGAAACCAACTTTGGTATACCTAAATGAAAACGGCACCCAATAATTGTTTTACAACTAGGAAAAAAATATTGTGCTGCTGATAAATGAGTCGATTTTTCAAAATCCAACTAGAGAAATTGAATTTCTAAACTTTGACGAAGAAGTTCTAAACAAAAAAAAATACAAATAGGTATTGTCACGACTAGTTTGGGCTACACTTACGCTTGGTAATTTTATCAGGCACTGACATTAAATGTTTAATTTTTTCAACATTTGTATAATGTTGACAAGTACCCCAAGTGTATTTACATTTTTCAGGCCAAATTTTGAGAAATGTGTCCAAGCGTGTTCCGCCCTTTTCAGGCCCATTTAAATGAGTGGCGATTGTAAATATCACTCACAGTGAATAGGTAGTAAAAAGAACTATTTAAATTTAAATTTTATGAAAATTTAAATATAGATAGAAAATCCTATAAAAAAGATTTTGGACATTTTTTGAAAAATTTTTTTTTTTTATTAACTTCCTTCGTTCAGAATCGTTTTACTGAAGAAATGATTTATCGTTTCTTTAAAATTTAATACACCCGTCAAGTGAATACCACCCGTCGTGCAAAGTACACCCATCGTGCGAAGTATGTCCGGCTTTTTTTGAAATGATGTTTTTGGAACTGCATTATTTGATTGAATACATTTTCACTTGTATCTGTCTTATTATGATGTTTCAGAATCATTGTGCCGTATAGATAATTACAGACATCTTACTATGTATCTAGATTAGGTATAAAAAAAGGAAAGTAATGTAAAGTATAGACAAGAAAGCCGGACTTCGCATCACGGATATCTTTCGCTCTTTGGATCGGATACTCTTGGTGGGTGAGTAGAACTATAAAGAAACGATAAATCATTTCTTCAATAAGACGATCCTGAACGAAAGAAGTTAATAATATAAAAAACAATAATAGTCGTCACTTTCAACATATCCACCAAAAGTATCTGACACGAAGAGTGAAGGATATCCGTAATGTAAAGTATTTCAGATTTTCTTGTCTATACTTTACTTTTTTTTGTTTAATAAATAAAGAAAAGGAAAAAATAATTAATGGGAAAAAAAGTGTTAAAAAAATGTCAAACTTTTTTTTCACATTTTCAAAATTTTCTAATGCCAAAATGTTTCTTAAATTATTGTCTATCTATATTTAAATTTTCATAATGTTTGGATCAAAATATGATGATTTTCTAGTCTTTTTTGTCATATTTTAGGTAATTTAAAAAAAAAAAAATTGAAGAATTGAAAAGTTCAAAAAATGACCTCTCTAAAGTACCAACTAGAAGTAAATTCGATTTCAAAAAATTGCTGATCAAGACTTTTGGAATAGTATTTCTATACGAAAAAGTGATCACAGATAAAAAATAAACATTATTGTAAAAACACTTTGTTCACTTTATTCAGAATCTAGAAGTTTTAAACTCAATACGTATATGTTATAGTATTTGAATTTCATTTGAATTTATTATTTTTTATTTTAACTATAAACCTATGGAATAATAAGGTAAATTTACTAAGTAATAAAAACTTGGAATTATGGTAAAATTACTTGGTATAATACACTGAAATTTCACATTTAAATAAAATAACCGAACTACATTAAACGTATTTTATAGCTTATGCGGGACGGCTGAACTTTTAGACACAACGACAATTTACCTAATTAAAAAGGCGATAAGCTCGCGGGCATATCAACACGTACGTGTATCTATTGAATGATACACAATGATACAATAATTAAAATAACATATAAACGTAAATTAAATAATTTTAGTATAAATAATAGTAAACATATAATTTTAATAATTATTTCCCCCAAAAACCTAAAAAAAATATTAGGATGACTTAAGTACAGAAATTTATTAGAGTTATAGTATTATATTAGCTATAAAAATTTTTTTCTTTGAAAATTATTAAAATTATTAAAGAAAATATCAAATAAATATAATGTTGTTATAAAATATAAAATATTTAAATATGACGTGTAAAATAATTATGAATGATTCATAACTTGAAAAATACAATTTATGTTGTTTTTAATGGTGTACAAGCGTACATCGAGTGCAATTTCAAGATTTTAGGAATCTTATCACGTCACTAAGAGAAGGTAAGTATTTGTTGTTATTTTGATATACTGTTGTAGTCAGAATAAACACGTGTGTGAGAAAAGGCCGTCAAGAAAACATGATGGTTGTAACTTGCGGTTGCCTTAAATGTAGGTACGTTTTAACTCTTACTTTAAAACTAAACTTTTTTGATTACTTTGGAAATAACTTTGAGCACGGAGGGACCTCATCAGTAAGTCAATTTATATGCTTTAGTAGTTTTCATTTTATTTTAAGTAATGTTTTTTTTTTTTTGTTTTTTACCGCCAAAGTAATTTTTAAGCATTTAATTGCTTTTTTCTGTTTTTGAATAGAAGAATTCTATACTTGAATTAATACAAGAAGACTCCTCATTTAAATTCAATTGTTTCGCGACATAAATATTTGCCACAAGTATCAATATTTCAAGACAAGTAAATGGCGAATTATGAATTTGTTGAATTGAGTGTATAGTCGCTGACAATCTGTTATTCAAACACTTTTAAAGAACTTATATCGCTTTCTTGAGCCCGCAGCTTTCACTGGATATTTCACCGAGTTCTACTTTGGAATTAATAAAATTTTCATGAGAATGCAAACACCGCCAAATCCACGTTAAATAACCGGATATTAAAAGTTTCGCAAACTCGGATAATGGGACTTAAAACTATGGGTAAAAGTTATTCCGAGACGTCGTTCGCCACACGGGTTTATCCGTAAAAATCATTTTACGCGCGATATTGTGTTTAATATTCTGTCGTAATAATTATATTTCGGAAACTTTTATATGCACTCGGCGCGTTGACGGTTCTATTCGTATCCACTGTAACCGGGGCATCATAATCCACCGTAGCGTATTCGTCAGCATGAAAGGTTAATAATAATAATATTAATAAAAACCTGTGATATATATTATTATTATAATGTACGTCCGACCGAGGAAACGTACACTAGTTTCAATCGATCGTTTTTTTTGTTTTTTTCCTCTACTTCTTCGTCGTCTTCGACACGGAAATGGTATATAAGAATGTTTAAACTTATTAATATCCAGTGACGGATTTTATGGCGGTCGTTAATAAAAAGTACGGACGCCATAAATATGGGGGCTGGCTTCCTCGGACCGTCCGGTGTCCATGTGAAATAATAACGTTATCGCGTCGAGGTTCTGGTATAGATAATAGTCGTTTCCGCTCCAAAACCGGAGAGATTGCACATGGCTTGGATTGGGCGTTGTGCGTGGATAAAAATACTTGCCTAGGTACAGATAAGTCATATGAAATAAAAATTATTTAGAATCTGGGTAAAATCTCCCTCCATCTAATAATTGATTTTTTGTTTAAATTTTTGTGTATTGTAATACTTATAATTAGGGTTAGGATGCTTATGATTTGGGCTTTTTTTTTTAAGATTGTCTTATTGCATATATATTCTTAAATATGAATTTATTTCATGATAGGTTTATATAATATTTAAAATTTTTTATTCAATTATTTTATATAATAGATTCACATTATTAACATTTTATTTAGCACATATTTGCATATTTTAATACATTTTAAGCATATTTTTTATGGTTTTCGATACGAAGTATCAAAATAAATAAATAAATAAATAATTAAAAATAATAAATAAATAAGCAATTAAAAAATTATTAAATTAAAAAAGTTTGTACACTTATAATCTGTATTTTATTCAAGTGATAAAAAATAATTGCTTATTTACTATCGTGAATTATAGGTAAATTGCTATTTATAGATGTATACTGAATGTTCAATAGATTAAGTCTATTTTGACTATTATGTTTATTTTAAAACTTGATGCTATTAGAATTTTTCAATGCCATTAAAATTATTCGATTTTTTAGACATTAGTATTTTTAGTATAGTTGTAATTTTTTAGTATACCTATCCTATAGAGTGTGTGTGTTTTAATTGTTTTATAATAACCTAAAATAAAAATACCTAAAGTGAAAAATTTTCCACTAAGTTAAAAAAATATTAAAAAAATTTAATGCGTACTTTTGAAATTTTGCTGTATATTAAGCATTTTTTTTAGTGCGTAAGTGCACACATGTTTAATCATTTATTGTTGGATAAACCTCCGAATCCTACTTATAATATTAGCATAACAAAATAATTTAAAAATAAATAAAACTTGAACGTTGACTATATATTTAATCAATGATTTGAATAAATTTTTTTCGCCTTACACTAAAATCATAATTATTTTCAATTAATCCATATGCACTCCTTAATTTAGAATCGAGAAGTTGAGGTAACACATGTTCAGTGTTCACATTATTGTAAAAATAATGAATAATCACTTCGTCTCTCTAATAATGTACAATATAAATTAAAAATCAACAAAAAAATATTTCAATGCTATTTTATTTATAATTAGAACAATGTACATAAATATTGTACAAGTAGTTCTAGGTTTGTTAAAAAATTTACATGGGTATAAAAATCAATGAAGAAAAAGTATAATCGATGGTACACCTGTGCGTACCACTCTACGATTATTGAATTTCTGTTAAATTATCGTGATCACCACGAGTTTTTTTTTTTTATAGGTAGGTTATTCGATTTTTATGTCAAATTGTTAGTGAATATTATATTTATTTTCGTTCTCATATTTTTTTAATGTCAGCGACAAATTTCAAATAACGAGTTAGGACATATGAGGGTACAGGGAAAAACCCCTTTAATCCATTTTTGACGAAAACGAGATATTTGTCCCATTTTGTGGGGTGTTACTTGTACTTTTTGAATATGCTATTGTATTTAATGAAAAATATTATGATTCCGCTTTAAAATGCATTTGGTACAATTCATACCCATACACATTGGTAAATTTTGAGAGGCGTTTTTCTCGAAAACACCTTTTTGCGACTAAAGGCGTTTTTCCCTTGTGCTCTTCATATTAAATTTTCCGTTGATCCCCACTTTTGTTCACTCCCGCCTCGCGACGCCGAGAAGTGATTTTCGAAACGTTTATTTAATATTCAATTTAAATGCGCGCTACACGTATTGATAGGTCCATAAATCTGCCATTCAGAATGCGCACTTTGAATTTGAGAGTACGAACTCTGTGCGTAGAGTACACACGATTTTAGGCCCCGTTTATACAATAGGCACTGATGCATGGCACGTGAACTATATTTGTCCCGACCAAAGGGACCCTATAATCCTAGTTTACTTTCAAACGATAAAATATTCCTATACGATGAATGTAAAAACGTTTCTTGATTTTCACACCATTTTAACACACCTCGAATTAAGTTTTGTATTCTCATGCAGTGGCGATGCTATACATTTCTGGCGTCAAGGTAACGCTATGATTTAAGCCCAAACAGTTAAAATTTTGAATTTTGTTCAGTAGTATTGTTAAAATGAACATAGTATGTGTGACATATTATGCCGTAAACATATTTCATAGGTGGTTATTCTATTGTAAGTACATTATTCATATCAAAACGTATGAAAGGATAACTTTAAAGTTTTCAAAGTATAATGACGTTATGAATGCTTACATGAATAGTATTAAAAAATAAAAAATAACTCATTAAAAGTATAAAAAACATAAACTATTATTGAAGACAATATTTCATAATATTTAAATCCAGAATATTTTAAAACTGTACGTAATTATTACTGCTATGAAAAATTGATTTTCATTAAACATATGTAGATACTACAAAACATCTGTACATAATATTTTTTATTTTATTAGATTTTGAGCAAAGAAGCTAGAGGTTATATTTTTATGATATTTGCCTTCCTTTTTTCTTACTTTCCTTTTATTAAAACATTTTTTCTATTAGAAAAAGTGCTTGGATCAGAACACGGAAAATAGGAATCGAAGAGAGAGTTTTTCCATACGATACTTCAAAGAGGTAATTTTTTCAAAATTCTCAGTAGCTTTTTCTTATTAAATCAGTAAAATATTCCATATACTAGATATTTTTTCAATTGATTTTAGTAGTTTAGTCTTAAATTTAAAACTGATGACAATTTTTGGTAGTTGGTGAAAGCTTCAAGTTTCTAGGAGTATTATTTTTGAAGTTATGTTGAAAAACAATTTTCAATTTTATGAAAATTCCGGTAATAGTATATTTTGCCATTTTTTTTTTATTAATTTTTCGACAGAATTTTCGTATTTTTGAAAAAAGTATTGAAAAATTTGAAAAATTACCTCTTTAGAGTACTATCTGGGTGTTATTTCGAATCTATAGAGTTACTGATCGAAATTTTTGGACAAGTATTTCCAGGAAGAGAAAAAGAATAAAAAAATAAACATCATTGTAAAATAATAAGCTTCTTCACTCCGTTCAGCATCTAAAATCTTTTTTACAAGTATGAATAACATGAAAGAAGAAGGTCTCCATTGAAACTGCTTCAAATTCTCATAATTTCTGATAACTAGTAATCTTTTGTTCCTAATGATGTAATCGTGTCAAGTAATTATTTAGATATTTAATATTGAGTAATTTATATAGGCTTTGGAATTCGTAACAAGGAATTGTACGTTTGAAAAATATGATTTTTTTTTTTTTACAAAATTTCATTTGACAAATTTGCATAGTTGAACATTAGAACATAACATTAGATATTGAATAGTATATTTCAATAAATATAATCATTTATATTAATATAAATCCTTTCTCCCCACATAATTAATCTTCCTGTAGTAATTTATCATTTCAGTTTATTATAAATTCTCCAGTGCAAAATACGTGAATAGTTCAGGTAGACTTAATGGTTTTATAATGTATTCGGCGTGACAGACAAAAATGCATTAATGATGTTCATTTTCCGAATGCAACGCATTTAAAAAATGATTAAGTCGATATAATTGATTCGTTATTTTTTGTTCAGTTTCTGTGGTGTGATGAATGCGAAAGTATACTATATATTATTTGAGGTATTACATTTTTTTCCGACTTGAATGGTTATTTGAAATTGCTGGAATATTAAAAATGATTTAAAGCACAACTTTGAATAAATAAAATAAAAATAATAAAACTTTACTTTCTGATAAAAAAAAAGAAAATCTGAACAATTCATAACGGCATGTTTGACGTTTAAATTATTTGAAAATTGTACATTATTGTCATTTTTTAATTTTTATCGAGTTGTATAAAGAAGTAAAATAAATTACGTTGTAATTCTAATATGAGATGTACAACAATATAATAGCACATTTTTTTTTTTTTTTTTTGGTTTCTAAAATCATGTATTAAAGAGGTTTTGGAGTACGTATATATTATAATATTTATATAGCAGTTTAGAACGCTATAAAATTAAAGCATATTATTCTAGTAGATTGAAAGGAATAAATATAGTTTAGCACTTACTCATATTTTTAATTTTTTGTTTTTTTTTATTGATTCGCATGTAATTTTTGACACTGAGAACAATGGTGTAAAAATAATTTGGTAGAAACATATAGTTTGCGAGTTATGGCACTCTGATGTCATTTTGGAAAATTTAACCTAATTTCACCCTAATTTTTTACTAATATCAACCATTTTCAATTTTAATCCTCGAAGGATGTGTAGTTAGGTTACCCTCCTAGCATTCATAGATTTACAGGCATTTGATATACCAAGTTGGATCTTAAACACCTGTCTTATTCCTTTCTCTTGATTCCGAATGGGATATCCTTCCTTAGGCTTGGTGTTTTTTTAAAATGCAATACACCCATCAAGAAAATCCCACCCGACATGCGAAGAACACCCCGACGAGCGAAGTACACACTTTTTTAACTTTTTATTATGATAAAAAGTTATTTACATTACGATGTAAATAATTAAAAATTTTCAGGCTAATAGATTTTTATGTGAAGGAATCACAGTATAACCGTAGTTTATGTAAGAGTAAAATAATTAACAAGTGTACCATATTAAATAAGTATGTTTTTACTTTAAAAAAACACATTATATCGTTGTTTAAGAGCGGTACAAATTTAAAGGTCGAAAGGCAACGTTCGGTAAATGGCATTTTGAATAGTTATAATTAAACTTAAAATTGTAATTTATTAGTAAACAAACAAGTATTAAAGGACTGATAGTGAGTTTTTACTCTAAAGGTCTCAGTATTCCCATTAAAACTATAATATATTTACTGGTTTAATGTATTCTCGCGTTTGAACATTACACAATGAACTATTAATGCATTTTGAAGAAAGCGAAAAGTAAACAAGCTTTTTTGAAGATTTCAATATTTATTGTCTCTAATGTCAGTCGGATTTACATAATTTTTTTTTTTAGAAATTTAGTCATTTTAGAATTTTCATTCATACCGAATTAGATAGGATCGGTCGAACAAAAAAAAAAAAAAAAATTGATTTTTTTGATATAAAGAAGGTAGTATTTTTTAAATGGTTCATTAGTAGATACTTGATAGTGTATGTGTTTAACGTAGGTTTGATAACATGAATGAAAATAGACAGTTATGGTCTGTCCAGAATGGTAATCAAAAATAATATAAAATTCACGTTTTTATATTAGGAGGTTGCTTTATTAATGTCAGAATAAGTCGTGGTTGAAATACTGATTGAATTCAATAGTTAAAGTAATTATTAGAATTATTTAGTTCACTATTGAACACCGAGTATTGACTCTATTAAAGTCATAGATGCATTTGACGAAGAGCAAATCGGACGTTTCCTTTTTGATTCTGAGAAGAGAAAAGAAGCTAGTGTTTTTACAATGATGTTTATTTATTTATTTTTTTAATTTAAATTTTTTCTGTATAGGCATTATAGTATACGAATATTTGTCCAAAATTTTCGACCATCAATCTTTTGCATTAAAATTTGTTTATAAATGGTTTTTTTAAGAGGTAATTTTTCGAAATTCTGAATAGTTTTCTCAAAATTTGGTAAAAATTACCCAAAATTAAAAAAAAAACGTGTTTAATTGTATCTTTTTTTAATTTAAACTTTATGAATATTTTAATACAAACATATTATAATTTGAGAAGTATTTGGTGTAAGAAAATTTTTAAAATATACATTTTTTTTCTTATACATTTTTTTCCTTCTTTCAGTTAATAGTAGAATGTAAAACTGGCAGAACAAAATAAATAAATAAATTTTTCTTGTAATAATAATAAACTTTGTAATTTTTGAGTAAAATTGTCTAGGATAGATTGAAGTTCTCCTCAGAATAGTTTTATTGAAGAAATTATTTATTGTTTCTTTAAAACGCAATACATCCCTCAATCCACCTAAAAAATGAAGAATACCTATGGCGTGAAGTATGTTCGGCTTTTTAATTATTACGATACAATATCATGTTTTGATTGGAATATTTATGAATTGTAATGTTTTAAAAGTTTACTTTTCCATTGTTTAGAATTCGTCTATGTCTCAGAGTGAAGAATAATTTATATATCTAAGTGAAATGCGTATCGTATTTCTACGTAAATGCTTACCTACATTATAAACAGATATTGTCTTTAGTCTCTGGTCTTAAATTATTTAAATCACGCTCTAGTTGTTTGACTTTGATTTAGGTCTGAAATTATATATTATGTAACATGTTCCCTCAATATATATATATATACATATATATATATACCTTAGTATAATAATACTTTTAAAATATAAATCAAAGAAATTAATATAAAACTGCTGTAGTTGATATTTTTATAATTTCGTTTAGAATTTTGGTGGTTATAAAGTTTTGTGTAGCGACGTAATCGATTACAAATAAGACACATATGGTTATTGTGTTGTTCAGAATATTAACATTCCGGTGGAAAGTGAAAATCCGATAAATAATACAAGGAACTCCGATGAAGTAATACGAATTTAATAAATAAAATAGCCGAACATACTTCGCAACGGGTGTTCTTTACTCTTCAGATAGGATACTCTCGGTGGATGCACTGAATATTAAAGAAACGATAAATTCTTTCTTCAATAAAACGATTCTAATTGGAGCTTCAGTGTCATTTACGAGAAAATTAAAACTGTCAATTATATATTTAATTACCGTGTTAAACGATACAATCACATAATAGGTAATCCATGTTGATTTAATTATTCTTGCAAATAACCTATTTTGCCAATATTGTATAAAAATTATATCCAGCGTAGTGGACGACGAGAAAATAGTTTATATTCACCTAAACGTGGTCGAGGTTCGGGTTATGGTCAGGGTTCGGGACTTATAGCATTTGCATACTTTTTTTTCTTTATTGTAAAATGTAGTGGAGTGCGAAATAAGTTTTCATTTCTCAATATTGTGATACCAAATTTAAAATTCATGAATGCTCATATTTTTACATATTTCATAGATTTTGTAGGAAAATGCTTTTTTTTACATTTTTGTGCTTATTTTATGTATTTTTGAAATTTTTTCTCGTTGATCACCTATTTGCTATATACAATTCATTATATAATATTCATCATTATATAATTTTCGTGTTGGAAAATCAACTTAATTTTTAGAAAAACCTTCCATTGGCTGATTCACTTATTTTAATTCAAGAAGTACAATCAAAATTTCAATCATTAAAGGAACTCAAGGAAAAGCAGTCCTTTTAAAACTACAAAAAGTTTATGAAAAGAATGAAGGTCTAAAAATTCTGGAGAAAATATCTTACATTTTAGAAGGAGAAGGTAATATTTCAGATATTATGAGTCAATTTTCCGAAGATTATTCATGCAAGGATTAAGTGTTGAAATATATAAGCACCAATCACTTCAGTTGACCTCAAGAGGTCATTTTTAACTTACAAAATTCTATTATCTTACAATCGAAGAGTAATTACATTTGAAACCTTACGGAAACATTTATTTATTCAATGTACTATATATGGGTCTTGGGTCAGGGGTAATAGGTAGGGGGTCAGGGTCTTGAGTAGGGGGTAGGGGTCAGGATATTGGTCGGGGGGGGGTCAACAATTATGATAAGTGTAAACCCTTTGAAATAATACGAATTTGGAAAAATGCTAAATATAAAATACCATCTAGAGCCGAATTCTGATTTAAAAAGTGGCCAATTGAGGCTTTTGGATTAGTATTTTTATACGCAAATGTATTTAGAAAACGGGAGAAAAAATAAACATCATTGTAAGTTTATAAGCTTCTTCGCTCCAATCAGAATCTGAAAACTGGGAATTTAAGAAACAAGTTAACAATTATTTGATTTTTTTTTTTAAATTTTAAATTTTACTCTAATTATAATTAATTAATTACTATTATTAATTAATACATTATAAATTAATTAATCGTATTTATAAAATAATAAATATATTAAATACATATTTTTAAATTTTTTATTCATATTCTACGGTTTTTAAGTGCATATTTTAGTGTTCATAATTATGTTTTTAAGTGTTTTAAGTCCCAAATCCTGTTTATGGTATTTCGACCATTTTGAAATAGAATAAATATTATGCATAGCATCACCCCTATCTCGGCGTATTAAATAGTGTAATTAGATAAAAAAGCAAAGTAAAGTTAAATATAGAAAAGAAAGCTGGAAATACTTCGCACTACAGATATTCTTCGTTCTTCGGGTCAGATATTCTTGGTGGGTTTGAAGAATTTTAAAGAAACGATATATCATTTCTTCAATAAGACGAATTTGAACGAAGTCAATAAGATAAAGAACAATAATAGTCGTCATTCTTAACCCGTATCTGACCCGAAGAGCGAAGAATATTCGTGGTGTGAAGTATGTTCGGTTTTCTTGTGTATACTTTATTTTACTATACTTTTCTTTTTTTTTGTCTAATAAATAAAGAAAGGAAAAATCCAATTATAAGAAAATGAAGTGTTAGAAAATTGTCAAATTTTCTTTCACATTTTCAACATTTTCTTGCGCTAAAATATTTCTATAGTTTCTAACTAGATAGGTTTTCATTCAATAATACAGTTATAAACTTCTTTAAGAGCTTTATAATTCAACAATTATCTAATGTCAAATGATTAATAAATAATATGCGTATTTTGTATAAACCATCGATATGACATTTTTCGTTCTCAAGTCGTGAAAAGGCTCCTAGAATTATTTTGATATACAGTTATTGGTATAAAGATAGAAAACAATCATCGCGTCATACAATTTAGATTTCAATCTAACACTTTGGCTAACACTTTGAATTTATTGTTTGTACAATATGCGTGTGTGTGTCTTTTTTATTTATATTTTGGCACGCTACAATATATTGTTCTAAAAGTTTTATACAGTCTCTCTATCGACTGTAAACTCGGAACTAATGATACTTCATTATTGTCCAAACTAGCGAAATTTTTTTAAGAAAATTGTGATAAAATTATGACAATAAAAACATTTAACTATATCCACTAACAAATTTTTTTAAATGTATATATAAATATTATGAATACTATTTAGAACAAAAGAGCTGTTTTTTACCTTCATGGTGTATGATATTCAATTTAAAATTGGAAATAGATCTTGTATTTATTATAGGTCAACTACCAAAATTATGGTTCAGGGGTGGCCAAACTTTTTTTGGCAGAGATCTAAGAATACATTTTTCTTCTTAAGATCGACTTCTACATATTTTATTTATTTTTTTTTTAATAATTATTGAGTATATTGGGTATTACGATTATATCGAATTTTCTTAGCGGTGGACATTTGATAAAATATAATAAAAATACATTTTAACAACATTGACTTAGTAATCGTCCGCGGTAGTTGTTAATTCTAATAATTTAGTTTGAACAGTTTTAGACAACAACTACAATTGTGTTTGGTAACTCATAGGGAATTGTGGTTTACGTAATTTATGATACAATATAGTTTCATATCATTAAATTGTTGTTTAGTGACAGTTGACAGTTAGTAATATGACAAATTTGACAAATATATTGTTAAGAAATCATTTGGAAATTTCACGCGTCTTCCCGCAAATATTTCTAACACCGGTTTACATGGTACGATTTTCGTATTAACTATTATTCACAAAATAATTTCTTTTCAATACCCACTTGGCCTGTATTATGCAAAAACAAAAAAAAAAAAAAAATTAAATGTACAAAATTTAGTTTAGAAATGTAGCATGTAAAATTAGTATTAAATTATAGTTGAATTTACATTTTTTTCTTGACCTCTGTAAGACTAGAAAGTAATTTATGAAATGTGTTCAATCCTTTATATTTTATACGATATAAATAATTTATTTATGTTAATTTTATTACTCTTATTACATTTAGTTTTTGGTCAGTAAAGGTAATTAATAATAATTTAATAAACTCGGACTTTTGGAGTTATTCTATACGAAATGCAATGCAGGTATAAAAAAAATATAGATCCTTTGCACTACACTGATAATAATTAAAAAAAAAAAAAAAAAAACAGTAAGAATACTTCTGTCAGAGAAAAAATCCAATAACAAATTAAACATTTTATGGGTCGTAAAAATGATTTAACAGCAATTTTAACGGGCGTTTCCAAAGTCATAAATATAAAATAATAATTAAAAATTAAATCTATTGATGCTTTTGAAAAGTAACTATAAAACTGTCGATTTGTTATGTAACAATTAATAAAATATTTTCTGGTTTTATATTCTAAGTGAAACAAATAATGTACCTATTGGTCTTTCAATATTTTTTTTTTCAAATTTTATAACACGTGACTATACAGTTGTATTACCACATTACATCCGTAAGGTGATATGAAAGAATGAGTAATGGAAAACATAGTTTTTTCCGTAACTTGAACATTCCGGTGGAAATAAATAAAAGTTTTTGCATTTTTAAGGCTAAAAAAGGTGGTGGATAAACTTAAAAAATCATCATATATATATATATATATATTTGAAGCAAATTGATTTCATATTTTTATCAAAACGATAATAAGTGATCAAAAACTGTACACTCAAAAGAAATTTTAAAGTCATATTAATATAAATATTTTCTGCTACAGTAAATTATTGTGAATAGTATGTATATAAATATATATATATATATATATATATATATATATTTAAATGACTCTATTGTAAAATATGTCAAATTGGACTTAAAATTTTTGGCCTCTTAATTATTGATATGTCATGCTAGAAGGTTAAGGTGTCGTTACTCCCTCTGGAATCCAATAAGCGTTAAGTTGATAGTGAATGGAGTAAAAAAAGTTTAAAGGTATGTCACTTTTTTTTTTAAAGTTATGTATTAGTTGCAAATTTAATAGAAGAAAGTGACTTACTTCAGTTTCAAACTAGATAAAAAAGTAACTCTCTAATTCAATTTATTTTAAAGGCACTCAACTTAAACTTTTTAACTCGTTGACGCCTATCTAAGCTGATCTCCTACAGATGCGAGCCATTGATTATATTATGTACTCGTAGTGGTAGGAGAAGTCAAAGCATGTTGTTGGAAATGTAACACGGCGTTATGAATAGGCATTTTAACACCATTCGTGTGTATTTCACATTATACAGAATATCAATGCCATAGTGTCAATAATCGTGTACGTAAAACATTTCATATAACATATAATTTTATAGGGTGAAGGTGATAAATTCATTGACATATTTTACAGCAAATATAAATAAAAAAAAAAAAAACGTAAATACACGTACATTAATGAAATAAATACACTTACACAAGTAAGTATTATACAGGTATATTATTACGGAATAAAAAATAAAAATGTTATAAATATTATTATTATTTTTATATGACAAAATGCACGTTTCATCGATATATCACTGTTGTCAGGATTAAAACGGGATATTTTTTCACATTGAAATTTAAAACAATATTTACATACAGTTGTAAAAAAAATTAAAACTGTCGAGTTATGAAATATTTTATTGATATAAATTAAAATGACTATTATACAATTTATTATTTTGTAAGTTCTACAATGGTGATAGATTGGAGTTTTAAAATTTTATAGTTTGCTTTGTATTATACGAATACCGTTTAAAATATCAAAATTTAATATAATATTATTATTTTCAATAATATATTATAATTTAATATAATAAAAATAAATCGGAAATATTTGAATGGAATTTACAACATAAATTTGTTTGCATATTACATTATTCTTTGACGCTTTTTTATCAATTTTTGTTAAGTTAGACAAGACAAATTATTATAATATTATTGTTTAAATGGAAATTACATATTAAATCTATAGGGTAACTAGATCTACATTTTATGACGTGCTAAAATTATGAATAGCTCACTAATTATCTCCTAAAACAACTCCAATCCCAGACTTTAATAAACACATCTATAAAAAGTTAGGAATTTAATAATCACTTTTAATTTAAATGTAGAATTAAAATTTTTCATGATTTATTACTGACCTTAAAATAAAACATTGTATAAGTTATTGAAAATCATGTAAATCATAATACAAAATGAAACCGATACTTTCCAATCATAATGTCATTGGAGGTGATTAATATTATAATCAATATCAAACCATTCTTTATATCAAATGTATAATAAATCACGAGTGCTACAATAATTACATCAATAGGAAAATACAAGATCAATATAGAATAAAATGATGATTTTCAAGTCAGATTTAGGAATAACTTTAATCAATAATTTAAATTTCCGTAATCGTATTAAATGTGTTGTGAAAAAAATTGAGATTTATTAAGTGCCATTCATCTGAATTTAAAGGTCTTAGATCATTCAAACTCTTGTACTTCTCATTAATTAGGTCTATTTTAGAATATGGATCTCCAATCTGGAATTCATACTCTAAAATTGATATCATCGAACACGTTCGAAATCGGTTTTTAAAATTGATAGCCTTGAAATTTAATTTGTTTATTGATAATCATTAATCATGATTACACATAAATCAGGTTTCTCTAAACATTCCTACAAGTTGATTTATGGTTTCATTGATGCACCTGATCTTTTAAGTTAACTTCTTTTAATATTCCAGTCAACAATAACCACTATACACCATTGTTTTATATCCAAGTACATCAGCTCACCTATTCTTAAGACTATAGTTTTATGCAATGAACTGTCGAAGAGAGTTGATTTTTTTCTCCTCACTCCTATTAGAAATATTAAATTAGTCATATGATCAACTTTTCTTTGTAATGCTGGGTTTGCCTAACAATTCTAATACTATCCTTTCAAATTCTAATTGCAAATGTTACACCTACTTATATAAGATATGTGTTTTATGTAATGTTATATTTTTAGATTCTGAACGAAGTGAAGAAGCTAGTGTTTTTACAATGATGTTTATTTTTTTATTATTTTTTTTTCTGTGTACAACTTTTTGTATAGAAATACTTGTCCAAAAGTTTCGATCAATAAGTTTTTGAAACTCGATTCGCCTCTAAATTGTACTTTAAAGAGGTCATTTTTTGAATTTCTCAATTCTTCAATTATTTTTTGGAAAAAACTACCCAAAATTTGACAAAAACGACTCGAAAATCATTTTTTGATCAGAATTTTATGAAAATTTAAACATAGGTAGAAAATCCTATAAAAAGATTTTGGCGCAAGAAAATTTTGAAAATGTGAAAAAAATTTTGGACATTTTTCTAACATTTTTTTTTTATATTATTAACTTCCTTCGTTCAGAATCGTTTTGTCGAAGAAATGATTTATCGTTTCTTTAAAATTCAATACACCCGTTAAGAGAATACCAACCGTCGTGCGAAGTACATCCATCGTGCGAAGTATGTCCGGCTTTTTTTAGATTCTGAACGAAGTGAAGAAGCTTATGATTTTACAGTGATGTTTATTTTTTCTTTTTTTTTCTCTTTCTGGAAACACTTTTTCGTATAGAAATACTGGACCAAAAGTTTCGATCAATATCTCCAAAGAACCGGAATCATACCCAGATAGTACTTTAGAGAGGTCATTTTTCCAATTTCTCAATACTTTTTCCAAGCGCGATGAAAATATGTCGAAAAATTAACGAAAAACGGCAAAATTTGCAGTTACCGGCATTTTCGTAAAATTGAAAATTTATTTTTACCATAACTTCTAAAATAATGCAGCTAGAGACTTGAAATTTTCACCA
>JAIPRM010006435.1:0-18694 GCA_025469315.1 Stegophylla sp. TES_Ste_2020 | reverse complement strand
TGACGGTAAATTAAAATCACCTAACAACATAAAATCTGTATTAGGATATTTATCATAAACTGATTCAACAATGTTAAAATAATCAATAAAAGTTGTTTCATTAGATTTAATTGGTATATAAACTGAAATGATGATAAGGTTACGTTGTGGAAATTATTACGTAGATAGGAAAGTATTACGTACAGCAATAAGAACACCACCCACCTCTAGATAGTGGGCTAGTATTAGAATTTCTATCAAATCTATAAATGTTAAAGTCATGAAACCCAAGTTCGTATGATTGAATATTATGTTAGCCACGTTTCAGTAGATACAAATAAATCGTATAGAGAATTGGGAATTTGAGATTTTAGGTGATTAATTTTATTATTTAAACTACGAACATTTTGATAGTAGATTAGAAGATAATTTCCGAGTGATTTACTAGTTTTTTTGATTATTAACAATAGTTGGTGTACCTTTTATGTACTTGATAATAAGATCTGGATCGTTAACTCTTCGGCGTTATAGTTCTTCACGTAGTTGTCTCATGTGTTCACGTTGATTAAACGTGCGATCAGATGAAATGCGAATATAAAGTGTTTACTGAAGAACAAAATAAAAAATAAGAAAAAGTAAACATCCTGATGAAAGTTAGATCACTCAGAATATAAAATCAAATTTTAAAATAAAATAAAAATGCCTACCAAGTACCTAATAACAGACAATAAACAATCTTCAATTTAATATCTATTATCAATAGATATTAATTGTGGCACCACCACTGCTACTTTCCCCCTATTTCATAATAATTTTCAAATAAATAACAATGGAAATCGTCGCGAGGATAAAATTCGAGACGTTCCGGGTACAAGGACTGCAATAACTGGCGTATTAAAGATACAAAGTATACATAGGTCTAAAAATAACAACTATATGCACACAGTGCTGCAAGATAACGGCGGTTTATAAAGCACATCACGGTGACGAAAGGTGACGGACGAACGGGGGGTGTAGTGAGAAGCTTTTGTTATGGAAATGGTGGTAGGGCCAACCGGAAGTTGGTATCGACCACCTGCGCAACCAACCGACGTTTCCGGAACCTTCCTGGCACAAGATGGAGACAACGACGGGACCACACCTACCACCCGCGCCGAAAGCATTACTACGCCGTCGTCGCAAAGCTTTTCTATCCCCCCCCCTCCGCCGCTGCATGACCAAAACCACGGACCCACGACCGATGCGCTCTCACTCTTGCTGCTCCTATCCCCCACACCTTTCCAACCACCCTGCATCCGTCTATCCATCCGATCGTCGAATCTGCACACACAAACACAGTTGTACACAACACACCATAAAATAACTGCGTATCGATTATATTATTATATAACGGGCACCACGCTACCGTTGTGGTGGATTCCGGAGACGGCTACTTGCCGGCATCGGATTTCCTTGAGCGTAGATATGTGTGTCAAGTGTATCTTCCGCCACACCACGGAACGAGTGCGCCCTCCACAGTCTATTATGATGTTACATTATTATAAGTTTTTTTTTTTTTTTTTTTAATATATGTAACACATATTAACACATACGAATACCACGCAAATCGGCTATGAGATGAAAGATTTTTTTCAGGTTTTAGCCCATAAAGAGGCGACCGAGTTTAAATATAAAAAAATAATTATGTACCTATTATAATATGACGAATGATCCAGCAAATGTGGCACACTCCAAGTACTCATTGAGAAATTTATATAATACATTTTGCAATCAAAGTAGTTATTTTTATTTATGAAAAACGATTTAAAAAATAGGGACATAGTTCGCAGCTTAGGTAATTTTGCGCATGTTATCATGCACACGTTGGGTATTTTTCGCTCTTCGGGTGGATACTCTTAGGTGTGTTGAATTTTAAAGAAATTATAAATTATTTCTTCAAAAAACGATTATGATCGGACCTTCTGTAATATACTCCGTACACCCTAATTGCTGTACATGGTATATTATCGTAATATAAATATAATTGTAATCACGTATAATATTGTTATTGTACACGCGCGATGTATTTATTCTTACTAAGCGTATTATATATTATTGTAATATTGTTATTTATTATAAATTTATCATATACTGTAAAAGGACTCGTAGGCAGTTAAATAAACCTACTGCGCATATTTATTTATACTTTTCTATATAATTATGTATTTTGGTCTATGTAACTATACACGTGTCTACACGTGCCAGATATTAAAATAGACCATCCGGGCATCCAAGAAGACGATTTACGTCACAAGCTCCGATAAAACAGCTACCCGGCCGCACCACAATTTAGACGTAGCTGACCCGCCAAGACGTGACCAGAAGGACACAACGACTTCTATCCCGGCTCTTTCACACTCATCCATCTTCAATCAACAAACAGTTTCCACTACCTGGGGACTCTATTCAAATTTCTTCTAAATCTAAATTCACTTTAATATATTACAATAAAACATTTATAGTAAGTACCATCTTACTTTGTTGTGATATATTTAATTTATGTAACTTATCTACTCACATCACACGACTGACATTCATATAATCATATCACAAGTAGGCACGCTACATAATTTGGCGGAGTCAAGCAGTCTTCAAGGAGGCAAATTCAAGTTCGAACACATCGTGAAAAGGACTGCGCACGTTTCCTTTTCGACTCAAGAACTTCATCATCATGTCGAACAAGAGCATCGCTTACTCGTAAATATTAACATTTATTATTTTTAATATTTAAGTCGTAGGAGTATTATAAAAGTTGTGTTTTATTTTTTATTATTTATTATAAATTGAGAATTTTTCTTTTCGTGACATTATACACGAAATTATACACCGTGACATTACTCACATTAATATTTTTCTTTTGCGAAATAACGCATATTGTCGGGCATAATTATTTAAATTTTTTTATTATAAATATTGTGGAAACTTTTTTCTCCAATTATTATTACATTGCGTTATATATTATTGCTGGGTTTTTTTTAATTTTATATTATTAGAGCATTTATTAATTTTTTATTGCTGTAAAATAGCAAATTTTTATGAACATTGACAAAAGTAATAGTAAGGTTACGTCTCCGTTAAAATTAGCTACTTTAACGAAACCTGAGAAGATCCCTATTAGAGATTTGAGCGATAAAGAATCGAAACTCAAAATCGAAACTCGAGTGTCATAACGCGATCTGCAACATTAACCATGACGACATAACTTATTGTAATGATCCTGTCACGGATGTCATATATACTCGGTGCATATTCAATTTAATAATAAAAGACTTTAAGCCACCAAAACTCTACGCTTATTGTAGTGGTAGACCAGAGAAAAATAGAAAAAAAGATAGAGTAATTCATTGTTAATGTTCATATTAAATTTCTATTAACTTACTAACCTAATTTTAATTATTATTTTTAATTGTATAAAAAAAAAAAATTGTTTTCTACTAACATTTGTTCTAATAATTTTCTTTGTAAAAACACTTTTAACGTGTTTCATATGTAAATTATTATATATTACATATTTCAAAATTTTGTAACTTCGCCCGAAATTTTGTCTTCGGCGGGGAGGTGTAATATACCCCATACACCCTAATTGCTGTACATGGTATATTATAGTAATATAAATATAATTGTAATCACATATTATAATATTGTTGTTATACATGCGCGATGTATTTATTTATACTAAGCGTATTATATTATATTACTAGCTGTACCTACACGGCGTTGCCCATATATTAGTTCTTTTTTGGCATTTTCGTAGCCGTGTGTTTAATTTAATTGTATTGCAGGTAATCGGCGACCGGCTCTTTGCAACACACTATAGGTACCGGTAATGGACTATCAAATCCAAAGACATTGTGAAATAATGAAATACAAATATAGCTATATAAAATCTATACAAACTTTTAAAAAACCTTTTTTTACCCCCTTATTAGATGTCGAATTATGAAAAATCCTTTCTTAGTGCACCCCCACATTGCTTAAAGAACCCTGTACAAAATTCCAAGTCTCTAGACCCGTGATTTGGTCTGGGTGTTGATAAGTGAATAGGGGCGGTCTCCTACATGTATATAGATTGTAATATTGTTATTTGTTATAAATTTATCATATACTGTAAAAGGACTCGTAGGCAGTTAAATAACCTATCGCACATATTTATTTATACTTTTCTATATAATTATGTATTTTGGTCTATGTAATTATACAGCTACACGTGCCAGATATTAAAATAGGCTATCCGGCATCCGGGTATCCAAAAAGACGATTGACGTCACAAGCTCCGATAAAACAGCTACCCGGCCACACCACAATTTAGACGTAGCTGACCCACCAAGACGTGACCAGAAGGTGTCACTTGCGAACACAACAACTTCTACCCCGACTCTTTCACACTCATCCAACTTCAATCAACAGACAAACAATTTCCACTACCTGGGGACTCTGTTCAAATTTCTACTAAATCTAAATTCACTCTAATATATTACAATAAAACATTTATAACACTAAGTACTATCTTACTTTGTTGTGATATATTTAATTTAATAAATTATTAATGTAACTTGTCTACTCACATCATACGACTGACATTCATATCACGAGTAGGCACGCTACACTTCAGTAAATTACTTCTGTAGCAATAAATTTAGTTGATATATTCAATATTTAAACATTATTATTTTTGGAAAAGGTAATAACATAATAATCTGTTCCATTTAAATATTCGTGAAAATGATTAATTTTAACACGTTTTGAAGTTTAAAGCTCTTAGGTTAAAAACTACTAACACTTGCCTATTTTAGGTAAGCATAGGTTTTCATATATTTAAGAAAGTTGTATACAATTTTCCACTCTAAAAACTATAAATTGAATATGTTACGTAATAATAAAGTAAAGAAATCGGCCATTACTTGGATTACCTGTCATTAGAGCCCTAATTCTAAAATTTAAACAATTGTAAAAAATTATTTATTTGGTTAATTTTCGTAAAAATAATATTATATATAAAAAAGTAAAGTAAAGTAAAGTATAGACAAGAAAGCCGGACTTACTTCACACCACGGATATTTTTCGCTCTTGATACGTGTAAAAAATTATTTATTAATGTCTATCTTATGCGCGTGACTATTTTTAGTAGTTAGTGAAAGTTTCAGGTCTCTATCTCTATTATTTTGGAAGTTATTACCAAATAACTAAAATTGACTTCATGATAATAATTATTTCTTATTTCCAGAATATTTTTTAGTACTTTTTCCGATTTTTCTTCAATCAAAACCTTATAAAACTTTCAATTATTCGTCCATAAAAAAATTTATTAGACCAAAATACTCGCCTTGTAATTCTCTACCCATGTACCAAGTTTCGTAAAGATACGTCGAACCAATTATTTTTTAATATACGTTAAAGTGTGTAATTTTAAGTAAAACTAATGAATTCTGTCTAAATCTCAAAGTTAAACAGTTGTTAAACAAAAACTTGACTAACGATTTTTGAGATTTTTTTCAGTATCGTTAGAAATACATATGTGTATGTTGTAGGTTTGTATTAAATTTTCAGGTCTTAATTTTCAGACATTAAAATTTTATGAAATAAAAACTTACAAAAAACAAGAAATTTCCAATTTTTTTAAAGTTCTGTACTTACCTCAAAATGGATAAAATGTTTTTGATAATTTTATAAAGTGTGTATGTGATTATTTTTAGTACTCGGAAACCATCATTTTTTGATCCGAACTTTATGAAAATTTAAACATAGGTAGACAATAATGAGAAACATTTTGGGTCAAGAAAATTTTGATAATGTAAAAAAAAATTTTTGGAGATTTTTCTTACACTTTTTTTTCTCTTTTATTTTTTCGCCCTTATTTGATAACAAAAAAAAGTAAAGAAAAGTAAAATAAAATGAAGTGTATACAAAAAAGCCGGATACACTTCGCACCTCGGATATTCTTTGCTCTTCGGGTCAGATACTCTTGGTGAGTGTGTTGAAAATGACGACTATTATTGTTCTTTACATTGATTTCTTTCGTTCAGAATCGTCTTATTGATGAAATTATTTATCGTTTCTTTAAAATTATACACACCCTTCAATAGTATCCGATCTGAGGAGAGAAGAATATCCGTGGCGCAAAGTATGCCCGGCTTTCTAGTCTATATTTTACTCGAGATTTTACTTTACTTTTTTTTGTTTGTTTTTTAACTAATAACTTAAAACGCCTATTTACCGATTTTTAATCACAAATTTTAGAAGTCATACATTTAAGAGAAAGTTAAAATAAGCTTCTTCACTTCGTTCAGAATCTAAAATTTAAAAATAGAATTAAAAAAAAAATTTTAATGATTATATTAATGTATATTTATTTTAGTTTAAAAATATGGGAAAATATTTTTATTTATTTTTGGTGTAAGTACTTAAAAATATTTGTATTCGTTTCCTTATGAGGAAGAGAGCAGCAAAAGCCTAAATACAGATCAGCAGCTCTATTCTGTAACTCGATAACAAGGTTCGCTATCTGGTAATCAGTTTTGGTATCACTTTCGAAGTACTGTAAATTATATTGTTTAAAACATTGCAACCGTTTTTACTGTCAACAATTCAAGTTTTCACACCAAACGATTATGAGGCAACAGCTATATGAAAAATCGAGACTATCCGTTCCGTCACACAAAGCCATTTTGAGTACACATAATAATATGTATTATACCAATATCCGAATGGGTACTCGCCATATTATGTTGTAGAAACTTCCCGCGTCCGTTGATAAATTCTCTTCTACATTCCGTAGTCCGTAGTCACTAATCAGTACTCCGAGGGATTGATGTATATTTTGTCTAAGGATTAACGATTAAATTGTTAATTCTCATCGATGACTGTCTGAAATCTGAATTATGACAAAATATTAAATAATCTACATTTCAATCTAGTTGGTCATGGTCAGAATATTATCACGTTGGACTACGGCCGTCAGCCACGCAACGACAAACTGCGACGTTGTCACATCGTCGCACGTTGGTCATATGTTTTTACAACGTCCCAGGATGTTTCGTCACGTCATCGGTGCATTGTTTGTCGGCGGGCGGTAGTGGTGGTCGGCCTGCTTGACTACGAGAAGACCAAACTGGCGTTCTGATTCGTCTTCGCCCTACTACTATTCTACTATAATTTGTTGTATTTCTTTTTAACGCTTTGCGCGTTCTTTCCGCTCTCCTCGTGACGTCGTTTGTGGTATTCGCTGTCCGTCTGTTCAATTACAAAGAAAAAAAAACAGGTCGTGCTACTATTGTTGTTGCCGCCGCGGCCCACGTTCCGATTTCGTCGCAAACAGCCCGTGCTGTATTCCGTCATCACAACAGCTCACCACTACATCAAACGGGGTCGTCACACGGAATTCCAAGAGACCAGTCGATACTACAGTAGACACGAACATACGCATGTCAATCCAGAACCTCAACGTATTCGGTGAGTATAAGAAATTACGTCACGCGAATGGCGGGATCCGGTCACGAGGTCCCTTTTCCCGGTTATGGTGGATGACAATCGCGTGCCTTAAGGGACAGCAAACTCTCGTTTTTGTCTCAATCCGAGCGCATTCATCCAATGTTTTTATGTTACTGCGTCGCACACAATCAAATGTCTCTGTCCGTCCGCCCGTTTGTGGTGTTTCCTGGCTATCGTAGATTTTAGACTGATCATATGTGATTTTGTCATTATCCGGTAACCTACTATAAAAAAATTTTTATTTAATTTTATAGATTTATTTGAGTTCACGAAGCTCTTGGCCGTGTTAGCCTTTTATGATCGACGCCGACTTCATTTAATCTCGATTTGGTAACGTTTCCTATTCTTCAGCAATGGCGAGCCGCATAATAGCTTCTCGTTTCCATTTCATTAAGCTTCATAAATTTAATTTGACATTTATTATATATATTATATTTTGACATTTAATTTGACTACCTATTTAGTCTTTTCAAGTGAATATTTTACCTATTCGGTCATGTTAAATTTAGAATTTCTCTTGTTTCCTATAATAAAAGAATAATTGGTAGGTACCTATGTAAGTGTTAAACAATTTCATTTCTGTTATGTCCACAAAATCTTTAATTTGAGAATGTAGACTGCGAGTTTCAAAAGATTATTGATTACTGGTCTGAGGTAAAATCATAATGTATTTCATGTGGATATCTGTATGAAATCTATGATTCAATTACTTCTTAGTAGACCATAGTAATTATTTTCAAACAATGTTAAAACAATGAGCTGTTTAAAATATAATATATATATTTTTTTATTGTCAAACCAATTATATATAGATACTACTCAGATGTTGCTCATTGTTATTTTTATGATCTCGGTTTTATTTCATTTTCAGGTTTTTCACTAGAGATAATATGCAACATTGACCTATTTGATCTTCTACATAGGTGTGTGCGAGGGGAGGGGGAAGTATGCAGGGTATGCAGCTGCATACCTTGAACACACTACCTTGTTCCGAGATAAATAAAAATCCTAACATTTTAATCTTAACATTAGTCTTCAAACTTATTTTCAAATATAAAATTATTGTAATATTGTCATATTCATAGGTGCTAAGCCCCTTGAATTAGCCCCCAAACTCATTCAAAACCTCCCAGATTTTTCACACAAGTATTAACTATTTTTTAAATGTTAAACAGTTTGTAAGACATAAGTATTATGTTTAACTATAGATTCTGAGTGGAGTGAAGGAGCTAGTGTTTTTACAATAGGCGTGTTTTGATGAACTAATTTTCAGTAAACATTTTACTGTTATCAGTAAACTATACTTGACAATGGTTACTGAATGAGTAAACTGTTTACTGAACATCAACTCAAAATTGAGCTCGCCATTATAAGCCTAATGATATTTATTTGTTATTATTGTTTGGTGAACACTTTTTAATAGAAAGACTTGCTGAAAAATTTTAACCAGCTACTTAAAACAGAATTTGCTAGATTATTTATAACATGAAAAATACTTAGGTGAATGAAAAAATTTTTTTCTAACATGTTTTCCTTATTCATTTTTTTATTTTTTCAGTTAATAGTGGAGTATAAAACTGTCAAATTTTTTTTTTCTGTAATAATATTGAACTTCATAATTTTTAAATAAAAATATGTTATTTTGAATAAACTGAAGCTCCACTCAAAATTGTTTTATTAAAGAAATTTTTTGTTTTTATTTACCATACTCCCCAAGTCCCATCCGGGGATCAAATAACACCCACGGTTTGAAGTATATCCGGCTTTTATCATACATTTTAACACTTATAATAAAATTCGGGAACACCTGTGGCAAGTCACTGCATACCTTGAAAAAGAGTCTGTGCGTGCCTATGGTCTTGTATGATGGTACCTAATAAATTAGGTATTATCATTACCAAAAAAAATTTGAAAATTGAAATGTTATAATAAAATTTTCCTAAAAAAAAAAAAAAAAAAGGAATGTTCATAATGTCTCCTAAAAGTGTTTCATTCACCCTTGTTAATCAATGTAATCTAAAGGCTCGTTTACATGATGACAGTAAATGGTAATGGTTAATGTCATGGCAGTGATTTCCAACTATCTAACGTGACTAGATGGTGCGACAGTGCTATCGCACTATCACCGTGTAAATGCGCTTTTACATATTACAAATCTGATATAAATTCGGATTTTGAGTAATACCCACCTAATTTAATTACTGTACAATTACATTTCATTATACTTACTAGTTAATACTTTGTATTTAAGACCCGTTTGCGGATGCAATCAAGGGTGCAGACGATGACGTTCAAGACGGGCTTGTCCACATAAGAATTCAACAGCGAAATGGTCGTAAAACATTAACAACAGTTCAAGGTCTGTCTTCAGAGTATGACTTGAAAAAGATAGTACGTGCTTGCAAAAAGGTAATATAATATTTGGTATCAGATAGTATTAAAAATGAAATTTTAAGGACATTTACTTATGACTTGCGCTTATATGTATTTAACCTCGCCTCTCATCAAATAAAAAAAAAAAAAACTTTTACATTATGGCGATTTGAAATATACAGTATTTTTTGTTATACATGTTTTTATGGCTTATTTACAATTCAACATATCGCCAAGTGGTATAATGTATTAAATGCACTGTTTTAAGTTTAGCCCTCAACTTTGCCTTACCAGCTGTATTTTGATTTTTTTGTTTTCTTCATATTTTTATCAATAAATTTATTTTTACAAGTAAATAGTAGGAAACTTAAGTATGCAACCAGAGACAGAAATCAAAGTGATCCTTTTTATGCCCTCAGTAGTGTTCTGTACCTTTCATCCATATTTTATTTTGTCTGTTGGTGGAGTTAAGTTAGATCATGTTTTTACACGTATAATTTAGATAAAAGATGGCTTAATGAATAATTTTTTTGTAAAACAGGACAAATTAATCATTCCAACGAGTAATGAGAAATGTATGTGAATTATTAAAATTCTTAAACATACCTTTTGATTATAAACAATACTATAATAATATTGCTTATATTTGTTTGTTATTGGTTTCCATATAATATAATAATTATAATACATTTACTATCTATTGTTCATATTATTAGCATTGTCTTTTCCTTCAACTATCTCTTTAAATTATTTTAGTTTGATTATTTTTGATTTATTTTTGGAAATTTAGAAATATGTAAGAGCAAGCAACACTCCATCCAGATGAATAAATATCACAGATTGTATATCTAATTGTTTGTTAACCATCTAAGTCTATGCTGTTAACTTTATTCTGTGATTTATAATATTACTTATGTTTTGTGTAACTAGTACAGTGTTAAAATAACTGCAAGTTGATTTCAAAATGAAAAGTTATAATACAACTAATTGTTACCAAATTTTAAAAAAGGACGTATTTTACACCTTGAAGTATTCTTCACTCCTCTAGTGGGAAACTCTTGGTAGATATATTACATATAAAAGAAATGATAAATCATTTTTTCAATAAAAAGATTCTGAATAGAAATTCAATTAGTATACAATAACAATAATTGTCAATTATGTTACATATAACAAATGTTATTACATAATGTTAAATAGGTACTTGATAATATTGTGTCAAGTTATAAATGACTATAAAAATAAAATAAGCAATTAAAAATCTATTTTTAAAAATTCATAACCATCAACCTTTAATTTTGGTGTTCTTTGGAAATATTTGGATTTTGAGCTGTTTATAGATTTCACATTTATTTTTCAATAATACTGTCTCTTAATTATATCCACTATTTCTTTCATATATCTAATACTATTATTTAATAGCAAAGTAATCTATATTCGTTTTTATTTATAGTTTTAAATAATTACAGTAAATTCATCCATACTTTTTCTAATTGTTTTTTTATAAAAACCTTGTAGAATTTTTAATTATTCGCCTGTAAGAAAAATTATGTTTGATTTTTTTTTTTTTTTTCAGTCAAACCATTGTAAAATGTTTAATTCTTTATCGATAAGAATTTTTATTGCACCAAAATATTTACAATAAAATTCTCTATTTAAGTACCAAGTTTAAAAAACATCTGTCTACCCACCTTTTATGTTCTTTAAAGTGTGCAATTTCAAGTAAAACTAACAAATTTTTTTTAATTCTAACTTAAGATGGTTATAGAGAAAATAATTTGACTTACAATTTTCTAGATTTTTCAGATCAAAACTTTCTAGCTCTATAACTTTTGAAGTGAAAAAATAATGAAAAACTATAATTGAATTCATAAAAATCCTAATCATGGCATATTTTACTATTTTTTTTTTTCTATCAATTTCTGGGTAGTTTTTGCATGCTTAGAAAAATAAATTAACATTTTGAAAAATTTGATCTATATTTACTGATCAAAACTTTTGGACCTGAATTTAGCATTCCTATTAACGGAAGAAATTAACACAGATTTGTAAAACAATTTTAAATTATTGTCTAAAGAAAACTTTTATTGAGTACTGTAGTTTTTAGTTTTTGTTCATTAATTAATTTTCAAACATAGGTAGTTGAATTTAATTAAATAATAATAATAGTGAATTTACTTCAAAAATTTCTGTGAGAAAAATAATATTTATGTCATTTATGATGATGAATTTTTGTATAAAAAACCTAGAAGAGCCGAGAGTTTAAATATTTAATTGTAATTTTCTTTTATCTTCAAAATTGGCAAATATTACATTTTAATCTAATAATGTGATTGTATTATATCAAATATCTTTTGATAACTTCAAGCAGTTAATTAAGAGTTATTATTTTACTAAAAAATATTTCCAAAGACTAATACCTAATTTGTTGATGTAATCATAATACTTATAAACCCTATGAATATAATACTTAAAACATTTGTTGACAATTTTTGTGTTATTTTTGAAAGTCTTCAAATATAGTATTTTATTTTGATTTATCAGAAATAAATAAAGAGTAGAAGGAAATTTGATACATTTTTCAGAAGAAATTACAATATTGAATCGAAAATTTTTATGTTGATTTATATTGCTTAAAAAGTACAAACTTTGTTATAATTAGCCTTTAGATAAAAAAATATATATAATTTTTATTAATGATTGAAAATTTATTTTACAGGAGTTTGCTTGCAACGGTACAGTAGTTGAACATCCTGAATACGGGGAAGTATTACAATTACAAGGGGACCAGCGAGAAAATATTTGTCAGTGGTTAACCAAGTGTGGTCTAGCCAAATCTGATCAACTCAAAGTCCACGGTTTCTAAGAAAAACAATATGATGCAAAATACCACCGAATATTACCCAATTCAGTCAAACAATTTGCGATGAAACTCAAAACTCAAAATTTAATATAATAATATGCTTTAATAAATACTTTAAATGTTCATCAATAGTGATTTTTCAAATCATAATTTTTTTATTTTTATTTCAACTTTGTAGATTTGAATTAGCTTTAGAGCTATGTATATCAACGCTACAGACGTATTTAGAGAAAAGTTTCATGTCCATAATTTAATGTAAAAAGAAAAGATAAGTAAATTCTGTATTATATTTTGTTTGGCGTAAGTTTTAAATGTTGGTGTTCAAAAGTTCATTAAATGTATGGTATTTATATGTATACATTTTTTCATTGTATTCATAATTATGTCTTTAATTTCACAACTTAGGTAAAATTATTTTTTGAATAAAATTATATTTATAGACATAACCAAAAAAAAAGACTGAAGTTATTTACAACACAAAATTAATAGAAAACAAATAATATAAATTATTAATTAAGTTACTGAAATGTTTCTTTTAAAACTGAATCTAATAAATAATATTCATTTTTAAATAAAAATTTACTTTAATAATAATGGAATAATGTATAGATCAAAATGATTGCTCATTTACTTTTTGTAATCTATGAATATGTTCTCAAAATGAATTATTTTCATTTTAAATAATGGTTATTTCTAAGCTCACAATTTTGTATGAGTAATTTTTCCAACACTTCATGTGAACTAGAGTGGTGTAGACAACAATACATGTGACTGATATGACCGAAGGGTTTTAAAATTTTTATCTAATATTTATAATATACAAATTGGGTTTTTAAAAACAATAAAAAATTGTTAAACCATTGTAATCTGTTTTTTTTAGGACAATCAACAAAAATATACCTACTTAAAAGGGAAGCTCAGTATACACTACAATTTAAAGCCAAGTGTAATTTTTAAAAACCACTCATTTATCTATAATTTAGTTCTAAAATATTTAAATTTCATCAAAGTTATATATTCACAATGTAAGAGAAAAAAAAATGTTGTATTAAGAAATTTGTACGATAATAATGCATTTACAAATCATATTAATTTTTGTAAAATTGAATAATTATTTGTAACTAAACAACAAAATTGACTAAGAATGATTAAATAGTAAGATGAATTTTTTTTTAACTATGAGCATACCTATAATGTAAACAGTATTAGTACATTGTAGGTTATAATATGTACAGTTTTTATACTTATGATACATGTTCACATTACTATTTTTATTAAAATATAATTTTGAATATTTTTATCATCTTTTACATTATGAGTTTAAACTACTTACATTTCAAAATAAATTTTAGTAATTTAAATATAGGAAGGTTAAAACAATATAATAATTTTACCATTTTGGTAAATAATTCAATAGTATACTTTCCAGTCAGATTACTTATACTAGTCCTTCACATATTAAACATGTTAAGATAAAATTCTATAAATAATATTTAATGAAAACTACTGATTTTGATATAGATACACAAATTATACTTCTACACAAACATACAAATTATTATTGAACATATATAAATAAATCAATAACCATTACAACAGTCAATAATTTCAATAAATAATACATTGGTACAGTGTACAATTTAATGAACACATTGCTAAAATAAAAGGCAATTGATTATACAGAAAAATTTGAATACTGTGTGCTATGTTAGTAATCACAAATTATAGTTTATGTTTGTCTAAACCAACTCCCTTTAAGTAAATGTTTGTATTCAACATATTGTTTATGGAAATAAAAATCTATTCTCGAAAATTGTAAGACATTTTAATTTAAAAGATGATATTTTAAGTAAATTCAACTACTCTTATGTTTAATATGACTTGTATAATACTCTGAGACATATTTAAGTATCTTGCCCCCTAAGTAAGTAAATAAAAATTGTTCCTTCTCTAACCCACATTTTAGATTCTGAATGAAGTGAAGAAGTTAGTGTTTTTACAATGATTTAAATGATGTTTTTACAAACTAAATTTGGATCTCGCTTACTTAACTGAAGAATGATTTCAATTTTATAGTTTAATATCCTCACATCAAATATCAAAAAATCTTGCTGATAACTTAAATTCATTAAATATTTACAAATATTGCATGCATTTCAAAATGTGGACACAGGTCATCTAATTAACAGAAAATATTTACCAATACTGAAATCAAATCTGACGTTAGTGGCGTATCCAGGATTTTTTTTTTTGTGAGGGGCTGAACAGTGACAAAGATATTAGTCCTCTTTGATTCATTTATTTTTAGAAATTATAAGAAAGCCCATGAAAATTATGTACTCTCTCCCTCCCTACCAACAATTTTTTCTTAATATGCATCCTAAAGTATTAATTTATTTTAAAATGAAATAGTAATTAAAATTTTAATTTTAGTCCCCTTACAAATTTGACTCTGTAGGCTCATGCAGATACTATAAAATCCTAATAATTAAAATACGTTTACCTTGTCAAACTTTGATGAATTTATATATTTGTCATTGATGATATCCTAATTATTCTTAGATAAAGTTTTTACTAGGGTTTAGATGTTACGCATATTTTTTTAGGTTGTCCTATTACATATATTCTTGGATAGAAATTTGTTTTATGATGTCTAAATTTCCAATTTTTAGCATATAAGTGCATAATTTAGCATTTTTCTGATTTTATATTTTTCAATACAAAGTAGCAAAACAATAAAAAAAGTGTGTTCTTCGCACGTCAGGAGGGATTTCTCTTGACATGTATTTTGAATTTTAAAGAAATGATAAAATATTTCTTCAATAAAATGATTCTGAACGAAGGAATTAATAATATAAAAAATAAAAATAAATGCTTTTTGATTTTCTACAAGATTTGCTAATAAAAAAGATATGACAAATAATTGTATTTTTTTTATTTTCCATTGTAATTTGTATGCGAAATATTAATACAGTTTTGCAGTCTCGCACTAAGACAAAATAATAAAATAATGCTTTGATGCTAACATGTGTGAAAAATAATGTTAGCAACATTCATTTACATTTCTGATTATGGAACAAAACTAAGCAACATATTCATGACATTGGATTGATGTTTTAAAGTTTCGTAAGTACATCTACTAATAAATCTGTAATACCGATTTATTTAATTGGTAAGTAGATAGTTCACAGTTGCACATAGTGATCTGAAAATGATAAAAGGTGGCCAAAAACAAATATTTATAACAATTATATTTTACAGATTTTTTAAAGAATTCATTAATAAGTAATAACTATTAACTACATATTAGCATTTCGTAAGATAAAATTTTTTTTAAATATTCATTTTATCATATACCAAGTTGATATTGATAAGGAAAAAAATCATTCATTCCTGTACTAATGAACTTTTAGACTATATAACTCAAAACTATTGATATTAGTCATTAGTGTTATTATTTACTCGATATTATGTAAGACTGAATAATTCATTTTTATTGATATTGACAAAAAACAATATCTTTCAACTATAAAAGCAATTAATAATATTGTTTATTTGTTGGGTTTAAACTTTAAATGGAGCCAAAATCAGAGGTCAATTTCAGAAGACAAAGCAGAGGGGTTCAGCTAAACATTTAATTAAGAGTGTCCCCCCCACAAAATCGAACCTTTGACTTGCAATATTGGACACTAACGCGTACCCATTCGATCTTATAAGTCAGACAAAAAACGTTGTGGATCAGTCGATCAGTGGCTTTTAGGAAGCGGCTTTTATTTTGTAATATGTACCGCGCAGCATAACTATTGATACTGAACATGCGTGCGATTTCAAATTAAACCAATCAAAAAAGTCCGGTTGTGAAACAATATAGGGCAGGGGTGGCGAACTTTTAACTATTCACTTGCCCTCCCCCCACCCCCCGGAAACAAAATTAAAATGTATGAGCTTTTTTTAATACATTTTAGTGTTAATAAGCAAAAAAAAAAAAAGTAATTACAATTTTTATGGCATGCCACTGAAATTTGGCCTACGTGCCTCCTCTGGTACGCGTGCCTTAGGTTCACCATAGGTACATAATAATTCTGACAGGAACGGGATTCAGACTAAATTTCGTCCAACGCTTGGTGTGTTCTCCTTTGATAAACAGTATCTAAGTCACAGGTGTAATTAAAGACGAAAAATTATCAAAAAGTTATGTGCCAAACTAAATAATAATTCTTTTTGATTAATTTTAACCTATTAAAGACTTAAGCCCTTCAAAAATTTTGACCCTTCACCTATGATATTGATGTGGACTATTAAATTCTTCGCTTCAAAATCTAATATAAATTATTAAAAAATAATATAATATATTATTTGAATAAATTAAAATTGGTTTTAGAAAGTGTGTTTTAACCAGCTCATGGTAAGCAACCAAAATGTTACAGTATATTTTTTTATATAAATGAGAACAGTATACTTAATGCAATAGCACCAGAATTATTCAAATAGCTAATGAATAGCTGTATTTCTGTTTCCTATTTTACGAATTAAAAAGTTGAGCAAAATAAAGTATATACAAGAAAGCCGCCAGTCAGACATAATTTGTACCACGGATATTCTTTGCTCCTCGAGTCAGATGGTGGATGCGTAAAATTTTAAAGAAAAGATAAATCATTTCTTCAATAGGAAAATTCTGAACGAAAAAAGTTAATAATATATAAAACAATAATAGTAGTCATTTTCAACCCACCAAGAGTATCTGACCTGAAGATCGAAGAATATCTATGTTGCAAAGTATGTCGGGCTGTCTTATCTATACTTTACATTAGATTCCTTTTTTTTTTCTGTCTTATAAATAAAGGGGAAAAAAATTAATGAGAAAATAAGTGTTCGAAATATGGCCAAAATTTTTTTCTGACATTTTCAAAATTTGCTTTTCTTGCACTAAAATATTCCACATATTATATTGTCTATCTATGTTTAAATTATAATAAAGTTTGAATCAAAAAATGATAATTTTCGAGTCTTTTTTGTTAAATTTTGGATAGATTTCCAAAAAAAAAAATAAATAAATAAAATAAAATAAGAATTGATAAATTCAAAAATTGACCTCTCTAAAGTACCATCGGAAGGTAAATCCGGTTTCAAAAAGCTACTAATCTAGATTTTTGAACAAGTATTTTTATACGAAATAGTGTATACAGAAAAAAAAACTGAACATACTTCGCACGATGGTTATCCTTCACACGACAGGTATTCTTCGCACTAAGCTCTTGTTGGATGTATTACATTTTAAAGAAAAAGAAACGATAAATCATTTCTTCAATAAAACGATTCTGAGCGAAAGCTTTAAATAATATATAATAATAATAATTGGCGGCAATAAGGAAAAATTTACAAAACATTTAATAATGTTGGGTATTCAATATTTGTGTGCGTGCGTGAGTATGTGCACGAGCCTGTATATGAGGTGATAAATGTCTTTATAAAAATGAAAAATGCAATAAAAATCTATTTTTATAAATTAATAAATGATTAACCTTTCAGTAATTAGTGTAATTGACATTTTGGTCTTTTAATTGGAATCTCTGGGTTTTGAGCTATTTGTAGAATTAACTTTTTTCCAATAGGTACATCGAATAAAATTCGCTAAATTTTTTCAAATGTCCAATAATAGTCCAATGTTATTTAATTAGTAACAAAGTAATCTATATATTTTATTTATAGTAATTTGTACTTTTTTCGATTTTAGATTCTGAATGAAGTGAAGAAGCTAGTGTTTTTACAATGATGTTTATTTTTTTCTTCTGTTTACAACTTTTTGTATAGAAAATACTTGTCCAAAAGTTTCGATCAATAACTTTTTGAAACTCGATTCGCCTCTAGATTGTACTTTAAAGAGGTCATTTTTTGAATTTCTCAATTCTTCAATATTATTTTTGGAAAAAACTACCCAAAATTTGACAAAAA
>JAIPRM010006434.1:0-18695 GCA_025469315.1 Stegophylla sp. TES_Ste_2020 | reverse complement strand
CGCTTGGAAAAAGTATTGAGAAATTGGAAAAATGACCTCTCTAAAGTACCATCTGGGTATGATTCCGGTTCTTTAGAGATATTGATCGAAACTTTTGGTCCAGTATTTCTATACGAAAGTGTTCACAAAAAGAGAAAAAAAAAAAATAAAAAAAAATAAACATCATTGTAAAATCATAAGCTTCTTCACTTCGTTCAGAATCTAAAAAATAACAAGAAGAAAAGAGTTAGAAAAATTTCCAAATTTTTTGCCATATATTCACAACTTTTACGCGTTACAATTTTTCTCATATCATTGTCTATCTATGTTTTAATTTTCATACAGTTTGAATTAAAAAATGATGGTTTTCGAGACATTTTGTCAAATTTTGGGCAGTTCAGAGAAACTCAAAAAATGACCTTTTTATAGTACCAACTATAGAAAAATCCGGTTTCAAAAATTTGCTGATCAAGAATTTTGGATAAATATTTCCATACGAAAGAGTTAAAAGCACTAGCTTCTTCACTTCGTTCAGTATCTAAAAGGCATCTAGAAATTTTTTTTTACCAAAAGATTCCTTGCATGTTTTTCTACAAGTGGTATAATTTTCATGAAAGTCGGCTCAATAAATAATGTTTTACAAGTGTTTAAATTTTAGAATTATTATTTTTGAAATAATGATTGACTCAAATAAATGGCAGATTTATTTTCCTTATATTATTACTAACATTTTCAATTTATTAATTTTAGGGTGAAAAATTGTATACAAGATTACTCATATTATATAAGTCTTCTTTTAAATCAGTTATGGCAATTTTTAATCATAAGAGCTTTTAATTTCAAATCATGGTAAAATTAAGCATTTTCACAAATATTTAAATGATATAAAATTATTCTGTTATTATTAGTTCCAAAAGTAATATTAGCTAAATCTTTAAAATATCAAAAATAACTTAAAATAGTCGAATTTTAGAAAGAACGTAAATGTGTAACAATTGTTAACCATACTCAATATAAAACTGGTAATTATTGTTACATATAATTAACTGAAGTTCCGCTCAAAATTGTTTTATGAAAGAAATTATTTATCATTTTTTTAAAATTCAAAACACCCTCTAAAAGTATCCCACCCAACGAAGAATACCCATGGTACAAATTGCAAAGTATGTCCAGTTTTTTAAGAACGACAATATCTACATTTAGATTAACTTTTTTTTTTGGCAACTTTCGTGAATAAACTTTTTCTATCTAAATATTTGCTGCATTACAGCAAGTTAAAATATCTATTTTAATTTTTCAATGGTAATTCTATGATTTTTCAAATTTCCTGTGATTTTGTGCATTTTATTACTTATCATGTCAGTTTATATGTGTATATAAAATGAATAACCAAATAAATTGTTTTAAATCTACTTAAATTATTTTTGTTTAATTTGTTGCATTACCATTCTTCCATTAGTTGTTGGATATAAGACAATCAGTTCATCGTATGGATAATACATGAATTCTTCTGAATGGAATTTCTGTAAAATATAAATAATTCAAAGCATTTTTAATTAAAAAAACAAGGTTTTAGTCAATGTCAGCCTTATATAAAAAAAGATATTGGTAGGTATGAAAATAAAAATTAAAAAGTAACAAATTAATGTTCAAATTTTTCTTCTTTCAACTCGCCTTATCTCACAACTATTTAGGGTTCGAACCCTTGTACTTACCCTACACATACTCCAATCTTTTTCATATCATTTTTCAAAACCTCTATCCAGCTCTTTTTTTGTCTTCCTTTCCACATACATGTTCGTAACTACATTAACTGCCTCAGCCTCACTTCAAGGAATAAGCTGAATTTCAGTGTGGCACGTGGGAAAAATGTTGATTAATTTTTTTTTTCTGAGTGGAGGGTAAAAGCTTATGATTTTACAATGAAGTTTATTTTTCCCCTTTCTATGAACACTTTTTGTATAAATATACTTGTTCAAATGTTTCAAACAGCAACTTTTTGAAATAGATTTCAGTTGTAGATGGAAATTTAGAGAGGTCATTTTTCGAAATTTGTATTATTTTAAATGTTTGACACAGCATAAAATGTGTCATGTCATTTTATTTCAGTGTGATTGTTTATTTGGTTACTACAAAAAATTTTCATTAGTATATGAATAAATTATACTATATAATCTTATAATTATTAATATGGCCCAAATAATGGGAAGCTGTCAAAATATGATTTCATGAACAAAATCAGTATTTCCAAATATACATTATATGTTGAGTTTTATTTATTCACTACAAATTATAAGTTCTGCTTTAGCACAATGGAGTTTTTATACACTTTGAAAGGATTATAATTTATAAATAAATAATTTGAGTAGATATACCTACTATTATATGACTAAATAAACATTGAACTAAAAAAACAAAATACAATTCTAACTTCAATGTAATGATTGCAATATTTTATTATTTATATAGTTTAGTATTAACTAAAAAGTTCAAAATACAAATGATTAAATTGCTCTACTTCTACTTTCCGCCCCCTTCTTGAACAATGTGTATAACCACCACTGAGGAGACCATTGACCTTTCTCCCTTGTAATGGCCTTGATACATTAAATTATTTTAAGCTTTATTTATTTAATTATACCTAGGTATTTATCGATAATTCTATTATACCATAATATTGAATGCAGGGAGCCAGGGACTAGAATTGAACTGAAAAAACTGATTCTAGAACCAAGAAACCCTTATTTTGAAATAAAAAATATTGTACATTACAAAAGCTACTAATTTCGTTTTTATTTTTAAAAATCAAAAGAAATTTTCGAGAACCGGTTCTGAAATCCAAGAACCCTTAAAAATTTGAGAACCGGAATTAGTACCTTCAAAAATAAAAAAAACTGAGAACCGGAAACAAAACCAGAGAACCTTTAAAAAAATAATTGAGACCGGAACCATAAAATTTAAAAGGGAACAGACCCCGATTGTAAGAAACTGTTAATTGGTAATGTTGCGCGATTTTTATTAGTTTTTCATAAGTCCCAGACTCTTGTGAGTTACAGGCTACTTTTTGGAAAAAATCAATTTGTTTGCACTGGAATTGTTCCAATTTGACAAAAAAAAATTTGTGGTATGTGCGAGTGTGTGTATCAGTACACATGTCAGAATACTAGTATGGTTTTCGAGAATGGAAAATGCGATAATGGTTTAATAATTTTCTAATATATAATAGTGGAAAAAAGGATCAATTTTACCATTAGGTATTTGACTTAATATGTAGCATATTTATTTTTTAATAGATTAAGTATAATAGAGTGGTGGTGGTAAAAATTCAGGTTTTGTAATATTGTGAAGCAAAATTTCAAGCCCTCCCCAAGATTTTTGACCATGTATTTAATGCCTATACTGGAATAAGTAACACGTATATGGGCTGTTTTGTGAATAGAAGAGCGTAAAACTATGGGAAATATTACATTTAAACTAATTACATATTATTTAAACGTAATTTTGTAAAGCTTTCAGAAATAACAAACTATTTTATGTAGGTAGATACTAGATATTTACCAAGTTTTCGATGAACTCACGCGCATCTTTTGGCACAGTCATTTTGATCGCCAGTTTGACTGTAGTGAAATTAATGTCGAATCTGACCAGTCCGTCGAACATAGTGTCGTCTACGTCTGTGCAGGTCTTGTCGTGATCCGTACGATGACTATGATGCGCGTGTCACTTGTCAGTTCCAAGCACGGTTGTAGATATTATCTACAACCGTGATCCAAAAATACGATTTATGCTGTGAAAACGACACGTCTTTCGTTCATTCAACAGACGAATATCTCACACCACGTGCTGCGATTGTTACAATAAAAATTTTAAAGTAGGTACATATATTATAATAATATTATTTGGCGAAAATAAAAATATATGAAACCAGATATCACAATCTAGCCGAGAGTCGTAGTAATCTGTAAATATTTTAATTTTTTTTTCTGTGTAGTTAGTTTAATGCAATTTAGCGCACAGACATGTTATATGCGACGATAACGATTTACAGTCAGTGGATAGGACGCTATCAACTTTATGAATATAGTAATATTAAAATATATTATTAATTAATAATTATCGCGGTAGCCCATGCAGCGTGAATTATTTTTGTATTGTTCGATTATAGCTGTTTTATCAATATTGCTTATTGCGGATTAAATCCACTGAATAACTATTATATTATTACATCCTTGCGCACGCGGTAAACCCGTTAATTAAAATGTTATCATGCATAAATGTTGATTTACGTTTATTAGAGGCTACAGCAGTTTTATTTCATTTTATTTTATTTTGATATTTATATTTTATTGTAATTTTAAATTATTTATTGAGTATTCTTTAGGTGTAAGGGAATATAGGAAAATCGGTTTTCGTTTTTCTCATGTGTTGTGTGTAATCAAATAAATTTTAGTCCAACATTTAAGTACTATATACTATACTGCGGCCGGTGAAAGAACGGAAGTCGCTCGCGCATCTAAACGCTCTTTGGTTTCGTTGTCTCATTTCCCCTTTTTATTAGACTGTCGATGCCGGGGGTGGTGGTGGCGGCAACTACAGCTATGTCGTGTTGCAGTCATAGACGCAACTAGAGCTTAATTAATATTGGGGGTGCTAAAATTATGTAATGAAAAATAACCTGGAGGGCTACACCCCCAAATGCCATTTCTCAATTATTTACGAATCACAATAACCATTCTAAAAGTAAAGGTATATTCTGTTATATTTATGCATAGTTAAAATATTAAATTAAATTCTAGTTTTATAATCTTAATGTGTAAATATTTACATTTTAAATCAACATAATTTTTCTGGGTTTCATGCGATATTTGATCAAATAGATCAATTAGTTCCAGCGTATTTTGTTTATGATGTGACCCATTGTCTAAAAACAGTTCTCAATCCAACGGTTTCTCTGTATTATGTACCATAATATCATAATAATTGTCCATAATCCAAGACCGTGAATTCAAGTATCGCCATTGTGATAATACCGGTATGTTACGATATTTGATTAAATATTATATCATCATGTTATAAGAAATTTTAGCAAAATAGTTCTAAACTATTTTTTTAAACATTAGGTACTTACTTCGAAACTGAAAAATTTATAGTATTTTACTGTAATTATTATTATAGTTGGACTTAAAATAACAATGGGTGCTAAATTTGAACTCGGAGGTGCTAAAGAGTAAAGACCCTTTTGCGCCTTTGCTCAACGTTACGATTCGACTCGAAAAAAATTATGTATATAAAAAAACACTACTCATTCAACACTATTAAATAACAGTAGTTATTTGTTAAACATATCTAACCGACAATTATTATTGTATACTATCTGGAGTTCCGCTCAGAATCGTTTTATTGAAGAAATGATTTATTATCTTTAAAATTTAATTCACCCACCAAAAATACCCTTAAAATACTATATTATCTAAGAAAATACCTCACCAGGGGAGCGTAGAATACCCAACGGCTTTTTTTAATGTCTTCAGAGGTATTCAAACTGTGCGTCGCGTGAGTTGGTAAAGTGAGCCGTGGCAAAAATCAGAAAATAAAATAAAATTCATAATGTAGCGTTAATAAAACACGCACGACCAGTTGAATGTGTATCAATATGTGTAGGTATAAGTATAAATATAGTTTATAATCATTTGAGCGATAATGAAATAGGTACACGGGGACCATTTAAAGTTTTATTTCTTCGACTTAACAGTCATTGTATACAAAATTGATCATTTTATTGTGTGAGTTTAGTTTGAGTGTTTATTTTTCATTGAATAAATATTAAGATTGACAAATTTTTAAACAGACCTAAACGTAATAAAATAACTCAAATACTGAAAGAAAATTAAAGCATCGTAAATATGATGCAAGTTACATGGATTATGGTTTAACGTATACAGTAGTGGGAAATGACTGCTTTCCTGTGCTCCATACATTTTTAAGTAAAAATAATGTGAACTTGAATGATATTGTTAAAAAAAAGAGTTTATTGACCACCTATTGAACCTGAAAAATCACTGAACTCTTATTTCCCAGAAAATACTCAACAACAAAAATGGATCAAAGGTCCCTTAATGCTGATATTCCAACGAATTTGCTATCTATTGAACAAGAACAGTGGATCGATATTCGATATAACTTCCACAATGTCCTATCATCTTCGCTAACCCAATTTTGGACACATGTGAAACTACAGTACCCAGAGGCCAGGAGTTGGCTAACAAAGCTTTGAAAAATTTAATACCTTTTCCTACTTCATATCTATGTGAGACCAGATTTTCTGCATTGACTGTAATTATAACAAAATATCGATCAAGAGTAAACGTTGAAAAGGAAATGAGAATAGCAATTTCTAGATTAGAACCAATATATGAACATATGAAACATAAACAAGCTCATCTGTCTAATTAAATATTAATTTATTATTTTATTAATTTGTACCTATTTAGTAAGCAAAAATATTTAACTTTATTATTTCAATACTATCTATCTAAATTGATTTAAACAGTCGAATGATAAATAATAAAAAAATAAAAAATAAAATATGAATATATTACACTGATTTACACTTGTAATATAACCATTGTTTTCAAGTTATTACTAATTTGGGAGCCGTCAAAATATTGTTTAGACAAAAAGGAACCGTGGAATGAAAAAGTTTGAATACCTCTGGTCTATAGTGTTCCCCGACGTCCATTTGTCTAAACTCACTGGGATATCGTGTTATCTTGCGTTACGTTATCAAAATGTAGGATAATAAATATTTTGAAAATTCCACAGATATATTATCGTATATATCTGTGGAAAATTCGTATCGTAGAGTAATATTTATTATTACTCTGTGATTCATACCACGATTAGAGAACATATCTTTTATATTCATGCCACAGAACAGTAAGTTGTTCTGTGTAAATGCTTCAGTCTACTCTACATCGTGAGATTCGTACTTATCTGTTACCAAAATACAAGGTAAGTGAACTACCTTTCCAAAATATTTTATTCGTAGTCCTTGCCATAGAAAAGAAATAATGTCCATAGCATAGATCTGAATCAGATAATAGTAGATATTATAATATAATAAATATTATCAGGTTTATGGTCCATGCAAAGTTACTTATAAAAGTTACAACTTACAAGTTACTTTCTTTACTTTTCTAATAGCTACATACTAGGTATATAGGGTTTGATTATAAAAATAAACATTCTTTATTATGGTGTTCACTCTAGGAACCGTTGGTATGTCACATATTGAGGTATAATAAGTCAAGACAAGAAAGAGAATAAATAGCTACGTGGCCTGTAAATTTCTGTCTGTGTGAAGTCACTCCTTTGCCACACTACATTTCACGAGTATAATGACGTGGTCGTGGACGACCGTGAAGCAACTGCCAGTTGTCGACCTGACTGCCGAAAAATTTTGGAGTGCTGTTGGCGTGTGGAACACCAAACCACACTTACTGATTAAGCACTTGATGGGTGCTCAACAACTCGTCTCAGATTCGTTGTATGCTGATGCGAATAATGTTTTTGATTTAATGTCTACTGAACCGGTCTGCTGGGTTGAAAATCCCACAGAGACTTTTCAAAAGCTAGGTTTAAGTCACGGTGATAATGTAGAAGTAGAAGTCTGGAAACTATTGACTAAGAAACCTGTAGACTGGAATGATTATCTGCGCCTAAGTGTTTTCGGTAAGAGTAAAAGTTTTAATAGAATCCAAAATATAAATATAATGTTATAAATAAATAATGTTTAGATAGACAAAACAATACAGCTGTGTTCTATGACTGCACTCCAAAGAATGGCAATACCATGGATAAATATGCATATGGCATCTGTTATGTTGATGCACAGTTAGAATTGCGTCTTGCTGTACCAAAAAATGAGTCTATGAAGGATGCAAAAACATTGCATTGGTTAACAGATGTATTTTTTCCAAAATTTTTTAGCTGGGCGATAAATGATAAAGGATCTAAACCTACTATTTCGTCATTGTCACATATTTGTGTCAAAATGTACTGTGATTTGTATAATCAATTAAAAGAAAGATATGCAAAATCACTGATGGATGTTAGTATATAATAAATGTTTAAAAATATGTATATACAGTATTATCACTATAAGTGGAAACACTAACCATGCACAAACTCGATATATTTTGATTCAATTTTCTTGACCAATTAAAAATAATTATAAGTACACATTTTTAAACAACAACTATTTTAGTGTAACTGACTTTTGTACATGCGCACAACTTCTTTTTAAATAGCAAGGACTATTTTTGACCAAGAATTATTTATCTATTTTTTTTTTAATGACTTTTGGTGTTTGAATTTATTTTCTAAGTTAAAAAAAACTACAGAGTTATAGCCAACTTGGCAATCTTATTAAAAAAAAACATTTTTTTTTTTTTTTTTTTTTAATTAACAAAACAAACATATTTAAAGGCTTTTTTTATTATTGACCTTACTCTTATGAATCATTTAAGAAAAATGTATTTTAATAAATACTTAAAAATAATATATGATAAAAGCTTGTTGGTATATAGGATCAATGTTTTCTTTTAGTCCTATGTAAACCATTTGAAACATTTATGTACAAACAAGTGGATTATTCTAAAGGACTTATTATTTGATTAGAATATATTTTTGCTTAAATATTGCATTAGGGTATGGGAAATAATAAAAAATACTAAAAAAAAACATTTGAAAACAACTTTGCAACAAAAAAATATCTTTTAAAACGTTTGTTTTGATTTATATAAAAAAAAGAAAGGATTTTTACAAGATTGCCCATTAACAGTGCAAAAACTTATAAAATATTCAAATTACTATACTGCGTCTTTTTTTTAACGTAGAAAAGAAATTCAAATACCAAAAGTAATGACAAAAATAATAGTTAAATAATTCTTGGTCAAAAATTGGCCTTGCCATTTAAAAAAATTGTTATGTGCATGTGCAATAATTAGTGATACAAAAGTAGTCGACTTGTTTAAAAAGTTATTGTGTTTATTAATTGGCCAAAAAAACAAAATCAAAATCTATTGAGTCAGTGCATAGTGATCACACTGTATAAATAAATAAATAAATATATATATATATGTATATGTTTGTATATACTGGTAACTTAATTTGTTTATTTTTTAAGGCTTGGACAGAAGTAACTGACCCTAACAAGTATATACATAAAGATATTGCTACAGCTTCGTACCTTATGTTATTGTGGGGCGATACCAAACCTAGTTTTGTCGATATGGGCTGTGGCAATGGTTTATTAGTGCACATATTGAACAGTGAAGGGTATAATGGAATTGGATTGGATGTTAGATCAAGGAAAATGTGGACTCAGTATCCAGAATCTACAGTTTTAAAGGTAATAACTAATATTGAATACTAAAATTTTGAAAAGCATTAAAACCATGCAATACCATATTTTCAATTATATATGTATATACACATATATTTACTATTTTTTATATAGAGCAGTGTTTCCCAAAATTTTCTTACTCAACGCCCCTTTTGATTTTTAAAAATCTCCTCCCTTCCCTTATATAATTTTTTTTAGTTAATTACCTTTTTTTGAAAGCTACACTTTATAATTAGTTAAAAAAATTGAACCTTCCTTTACATTTACAGCTCTACTCTACATAACGCATATTATATAATATGATGCACAATTATAGTTAATAGTCTAAAAATCAAGATCGAATCCGTTTTGTGTTCCGTCAATCAAATTATTTTCTAAGGGTTCTGTGAAGTTAAAAGTTTGGGAATCACTGCTATAGAGTATTTGTTAACTAAATTAAGCCCAAAATATAAGTTTAATTTGGACAATATATTTTGAATTTAGGTGACTAGTGTTGATCCTTCATCGAGTGAATGTAAATTTCCACATGCTGATTGGATTATAGGCAATCATTCAGATGAGTTGTCGCCATGGGTTCCGGTTATCGCTTCACGTAGCAACTATAACTGTAATTTCTTTCTTCTTCCATGTTGTCCATTTGAATTCAATGGTTCTCGCTATCAACGTCAAGATTCATCTCTTAGTCAATATCATGATTACCTGAAGTATTTGGAAAGGACAAGCATTAATGTATTTAGATTTAATGTTAAAATAGATCGTCTTCGTATTCCCTCTACAAAGAGAACATGCATTATTGGATGGTCAAAAAATTATTCACCACAAGAAATGGATCAAGTTGTACGAGGTGTAGAAAGCTTTGCTAATTCCAAATTCAACGAAAATGTCCAATTTGTGCCTAGGCCTCCCGAAGAAAGAGTAAGAAATTGTACAAAATTAGATAAAGATTTAGTTCGTAGTGTGGTTGATTGTGTCGCTCATGTTTTAATAAAAAGTGCTGGTGGTTGGAAGTGTCGTATCACTTTAGCAGAGTTAGCAAAACAAATTGGGGAAGAAAGACTGAAAAAATTGAAAAAAGAATGTGGTGGTTTACAAACATTATTAAGGAATCACAGGTATATTTTTGTGGTCGAAAAGGGAACAGTGGGATTCAGAAAACCAGTAAAAGACGCTGGAAAAGTTTGGAAGAAACACAATTGTTGGTTCTATCATAATTATCCCGATAAGTGTCCTTTAAATGAAGACGAGTGTTGTAATATACATTAATGTTCTGTTGGATATTTATTAATTGATTGTTAAAAATTATGTAGTATATAATACAATATAATTTTAAGAGTTTAATTTTATTACATACATTGAATAAAATGTATTTTTTTTTTTTTATTAAACCATGAACTAAATGTAGTAGATTCAAAATGACAGCCAGTTTTGTATTTTGCTATCGGAATTCATTAGCTGATTTATTTTGATACTCATTTTTATTATAATGCAATTTGCAAGTATGTGTATTAATTATGTACATCCAAGTGAAATCAATATTTGTTTCCAAACAAGAGAAATAAAATGGAAAAATTAATATGCATGTATTGTTCATTTTGATTTTTTTTTTTTAACTACGAACTAAAACGCATTTAAAGGGGTAATAAATTATATTATATTTTGACTGGAGGAAAAAGCTAGTGTTTTTACAATGTTTATTTTTTTTTATACGTTTAATTTTTGGTACAGAAATACTTGTCCTAAGTCTCAAACAGCAACTTTTAGAATCACAATAATTTGCCTCTAAAAGGTACTTTTGGGAGGTCATCTTTTGAAATTTTCAATAGTTTTTCCGAAATTTAGGAAAACTACTCAACATTTTCCAAAAACACCTCTAAAACTTTTTTTACTAAATTTTGTAAAAATTTTAATGTAGTTAGATAGACAAAATATAGAAAATATTTTGGTGAAAAAAAATAAATTTTTTCGTACAATGATAATTAAAAAAAAAAAATCAATAATTTTTTACTCTTATTTAAGTAGATAAATAACAAAAATCATTTTTGACTCTTAATTTCTGCCATTATGATACACATATCGATTTCATCGATCCATTCCTGCCAGTCGATAGTCTGTTGATTTTTAAGAGCTCTTTCAATGTGATAATACGATTGAAATTGTTTATCGTTAAATAAATTAATCTTTTTTTTTTTCACAACTGAATTACGAGGACTGTCCATTTTTGCTACATGATACATGTACGTAGTTATTAAAAATCTAATTAGTCGTTTATATTTTGTCTAAAGTGGTCCGTTATTGTTGCGCAAAAGAATATTTTAAAAGATAGGACTTGTTCTGTTGTACGGCTGGTCCAATGATTAAATTCAAATTCACTCTAGTTACAGAGTTCATATTATTTTTCAAAGAAATTTGATATTCATATTGTACAGATTTATTATTCCCACTGAATTCAATTGGATAAAATAATAATAATTTATTACGCATTTTTTACACAAATTGACTTCTAAAAACTTGTCAAATGTACACAGTGCAAACCTATTTGATTTTACAAAAGTTCTGCAAAAAAAAGTTCATATACAATATTTACGATCAAACTTGAACATATTTAGTTTCAAATTTTAATAATACTGCAGTAAGTTGTTTATTTTTTTTTAATATTGGTTTTGATGAACAGCTGTATGTATACAATCAAGATAATTAGGCGTACTTAATTGCCAATAGTTTCCTTGTTGACTATTTATTTTTTTTGTTTTTATCATTAAACTTCTGTCAATTAGACCAGTGGTAATTTTTTTTAGTGGTGTTTTTATAATGATGTTTATTATTTTTTTTTTCTGTGTACAACATTTCGTATGGAAATACTTGTCCCAAAGTTTCGATCAATAACTTTTTAAAACCGGATTTGCCTCTAGATTGTACTTTAGAGAAGTCATTTTTTGAATTTCTGAATTCTTCAATTTTTTTTTTTGGAAAAAACTACCCAAAATTTGACAAAAACGACTCAGAAACCATCATTTTTTGAAAATTTTAACATAGATAAAAAATCCCATAAAAAAGATTTTGGTGCAAGAAAATTTTGAAAATGTGAAAAAAAAAATTTGACATTTTTTTTTATATTATTAACTTTCCTCGTTCAGAATCATTTTATTGAAGAAATGATTTATCGTTTCTTCAAAACTAAATACACCCGTCAAGAGAATCACACCTGTCGTGCGAAGTATGTTCGGCCTTTTTTTTTTTTAAGGAGGGCAAGTTTTGTACAATGATTTAAATGTCAAATAAAGAGTTTGATTAGCAATTCATAATGATTTTATTCTCTTATCCACTCGATTTACACAAAAAATAACAGTAGTAATTATTAAAATGTAGTACATCACAGCATTACAAAACGTGTTCATATGTATAATACTACATACCCACTTAGAACATAAAATAAAAATAATAATTGTGTTTAATCTATTTGAATGGCAGTTATTTCAACTGAACTTAAGATTATGAAATTCTCTAATTTTAAAATATTGATTTTTACATTTATTTATAACTAGTTTTAACATGGATGGTATGATTTTCAAAAAATATCCAACAATATCAATGATTTATTGGTTATGTAATTTTACAGCCGGTGTATATGAATTAAACATAGTCATTTAACTAAAATAACGAATAAAATATCAAAACTGCCATCAAATAGAATATAAAATATCATAGGAAAAAAAAACAATATGTTCTAAACAAGTGTATACACATAGTATAGTATAAAACTAGAATATGAGCATAATATTCTATAAATCTAGAAGTCAGATCAAATTATTATTGTCCTAAAACTTTTAAACATAACTTAGAAACTATACAGTATACACAAATTCACTTAGGAATTAAAAAAATACTTGTAATCATATCACCACCACTACTACACACAGACGTGTTATACAATAATAAATAAATAAATAAATAAATAATAATCTGTTATAAATAATTTTGGTAGTTAATATTATTACATATTTTTATTTATTAAACAATACTGTTGCAGTATAGTAGACAACTTAAATTTCTATTAAGTCTATTTTAAATTTTCGGTAATAACTAAGGATAGGTACTAGAAATGTAACATAAAATGAATAAAATTTTTTTCTATCAAATAAAAGCTATAAATTATTGCCATTTAAAATTGTCGAAGAAAATTGGTAACAAATAAAAATATATAAATATATATTCTTCACGTTAGATCTCTTAATAATTGTATTAAATAACAGCAATAATAATAATAATAATAACTAAATGTTAATACTTATGACTGTATTGCAATGCTGGAAACTGGTCGTGATAGTAGAGTAATATCTCTATATTGAGTAAATACGCAGATCTAAAACAAAAGAAAACAAACATGTCATCGTTTATATTTTAATATTGAAATTCATGCTAGGCCCCAATAATAACCTTGTCTTTGAGTTGTTGGGCAAGCTGTAAAGCGACCGTGAAGAGAACAAGGACTTCGTTCAGCCAAGGTATTACACAATCTGTTTGATGAGTTTCGTATTTCATTGAACCGTGTGAATTGGTCAATTGGTAAACAGCAAATATTAACTTATGACTTTGTATATAAAAACTAATTGCCAAATCTTCTGGTAAGTTGGGTGTCAAACACTTCTGAAACAAACGTAACCATTGGCTTAGCAATTTCATTACATGCTAGGCGTTTTAATCATGTTGGTTAAATACCATGTTTCTGCTCTTAATCAAATCGTCAATTGTTCGTTTGCGTGGAACTATTAGACTCGTACGGCCTCTTTGCAAACATCCTAATAGATTCCGAAGTATATGTAATACCTCTTCTGAAGAACTGTAAAAAATTTAAGGACATAATATGTAATTAAATGAGAATTTCAAAAACCAAACAAATGGTAAAATTACTTAAAAATAGTTTCTTTGTCAATTTTTTCAATTTGTAAAATTGCTTGTCTTAAATGGTTGCCTGCATCTTGAACTTGATGCAATTTCCAAGGGCAGTCGTGACGTATGTTAGTTCGGTACATTATTTGCTGCTGATGTCTCAGTATTTTAAACTGTATATCCTGTAATAAAATTGACCAATTTTTATAATAATTTTATTTCCAATCACATAATCATTTTATGATAGTAGCTTTCATTTTAGACAAAAGTGCAAAATATAAGCAAATTATGGAAGATATAGACGAATAATATTATCAACTTATTCTGTAATTCTAATCCAGTTGGTAATAAAAAAATTTTACAGGAGTTTATATTATAGAATAGTTTGAAAATGTGATCATAATATAAACTGATTAAAACTAGATTGAAATGAAGGCCATAATTTTTTAAATTTGTATATTTATTTGATTTTAAAATACTATTTGATTATGTTGAATGTTACGCTATATTAGATATTAATATATGAGATATGTTCAGTTTTTTCAATTTTTATCTTATTTGCGCTCTTATTATAATTTTATGGTTATTCCCGATTATGTCGTTAACTAGTTCGGGATATTTTAAAACCGTTTAGAGACTAGTTGGTGTGGTTATGACACGTGGCAAATGTTTTAAAATGGATATAAGAATAAAAAATTCTAACACAGACAAGGAGTTTTGTTAGCAAATTTTTTACCACATACTAAAATAATCAACACAAATTTTTATTGAAAGACGCTTAAAAAAACTACGTTGTGCAAAAAAAAAGAACGAGATGTGCTTCACTGCGGCATTGTTTTTAATCACAAAAATGCCTGCACATACACAGAAAATGTGATGAAACAACTTTTTATAGATTTGGTATTGGAACAATTTGATTTCTCCCCCCCCCCAACAGTTCAGATTTGGCACCAAATGATTTTCATATTTTTTCAAACATGATATCATTAATTATGGGTGGGTGGCTAGAACTTCAACGAAGATGATGAGGTGAAAGAAGTTCTTAACACATAGTTACAATCATAGGTAGCATCTTTCTATGAAGAATTATTACAAAAGACAATACTCCGATATGATAAATGCTTAAAAATGGTGGTAATTATGTTGAAAAATAGCGTAGTATGTGTACTTCATATTCAAATAAAATTTATTTTTAAATTAAGATTTCAAAATGTTTTTATTGCCCAACAGAACTTACTTTCTGGACGTACTGTATATTATCTGTTATTTAAAAAAATAAGTTGAAATAGAAGAACACACACGTTAGTAGGTATCGAGGCAGATACTTATTTCATAATAAGTAATAAAAAAGGAAAATAAGGTATTAATACATATTTTTCCTTCTCAAATAGAAAATCTAGATAATGGTAAAGTAACTATTTGAAAAGCACATTGTGCCATATATAAAAAATGGAAAGCCAACTAACTGGCTCTAGTCATTTAGATTGTTATAAGGAATTTATTAAGTCAAAAGTTTAAATGTAATTTTACAAATTAAATATGAATTGCACCTGAAAGCTAAAACCAATGTTTATCAGAAAATTAAAATTATATTTCTCATTTTTCCTAGAACTATGTCCAAAACTCAAGTACATGAAAAAAAAAATAAAAATTAAAATGAGTGAAATTTATAAAATAAAAACAACAGTCTTGAATCTTTTGTGATGTTAATATTGAAAAAACAGGTAGAACAATAATAGAAGAACAAGATAGATTCAAATATTTGTAGGTAAGGGTAGGTGGAAAAAAAATTACCGCCTGCAGTATGGTGTCACCGGATATGGACACGATGCATTTCAACTGATCAGGTGATGTCGACAAGACAAACTTTTCTTGTTTCACCGGGACGTCGCTATCCCATGACGGAAAACGGCGTACACATTCCTACAAAAAAAAAAAAAAACCCATTTAAAAAACAATATTTCAGTGGTATGTACACAGACTGTAAAGGCAGTTTTGGGTCGATACCCACTACGTACGTTGAGTATAATGTTCAACTGGTGCAGTATCGATTGCACCTCTTCATTCAGTACCCATTCGAATTCTTTTTGCTGTGGAAAAATTAAGAGACGAGAAATCAACAAACGTTTAAAAAAAATCCCGCGACACATGTGTGGATAAGTCGAGTTAGTGTAAGCATAAAATATTAGCTACTATCACTACGGGTTGCTAAATTTTCGGACTGACGTTGAATTGAGTCCCACAAATATTTTTGGGTTATCGGAGTTGAGTCCAACCAATATTGTTAGGTTATTCGAGTTGAGTACCTTCAGCCTATTAGTATTTCCCAGGAGACACCATGTGTTGGTTGGCTGTGTAGTCTCCCAAAAATGTGTGTGTTTGCTTTCATTGTTTTTAATAATAATTTTTTTTAGTATAGGTAGTTAGTTATGTATAATAAAATAATGTTAATAATAATTATATACTGGCTGGTAAAAATTTAAATGATACAGATTTAAAAAAATCAAATCTGCAAATTTGTTTATTTATGTATATTTTATTTATCTGCACCCATAAAAATTTTTCGTTTTCTAATGTTGATTTGCATGGTCTTTTTGCTTTACTTCTTAATTTAATATATGTATCAGAAATAGGCAGAAATATCGTCTACAGCTTTTCTTTTAACGGCGTTACTGATTTTCTGTCTTGTATGTACTTGTTCGTCATACTTATTATATTATGTTCATTGTAGATATCTAACAAAACATTATTATATGGAATCGAAACTTAAACCCTTCAATAATTCTTATTTCTTTTTGTTTTCCACAAAGCATACACTCCATTTTTCACTCCTCGTAATAATTCAACGTAAGGTTATTTAAAAGTAAATATTGTGTGTTTACGAATTATTCGATACGGACTCAATTCAATATCATCGAATTTTCGCGTTCCCGTTCGTGTGCGGTGAACGCGCAAAATCACGGCAGCGACGACAATCACTTACCAGACAATGGTGTTCCAGTTTTTCGTTGTCCGCCATTACGTATTTCCGGTCGGTGTGTCCTGTGAGAGTGAATGTACACCGTATGGGTTTTTTTTTGTTCTCTCTCAAATCTCGGCGCAGAAGACTCGGACGACGTTCAACTACTAATAACGAAGACTTTGCTGCTGCCGATGGCCGCTAACTTTAGTTGCAGTAGACGACGCGTGCATGAATCCATATCGATCCGAGTTCAGGTCGACAGCCGCTTATCAGTAGTCGACTAGTTGTCGTCGTCGTCGCTGCGAACAGTTAAGTAGACGGCCGTGTGCGCTGATGATACAAGAGGTCCGAAATCGCGGCGAACAAAATCGGAAGTCAAATCGAGTTAAAAACTGGCGGGCGGGGCAAGCGATAAATCACAACTACAGCAGGCTGCTGCTGCTGCTGCGTTCTCGGATCGCGTGAAACGTCAAGGATAACATTAATAATAATAATAATATTGTAGAAAATAATATTTTAATATACAGTACCTACTAATAATAATTACTATAAGCAACTAACGAATAATCGACAATCGCGCGACTGATGATGGGCCGATGGGCGACGGACGTGTGATAAGAGACGTAGTGACGAGCATGAACATAATATATACAACTGCTGCAGGTGACGAGTGCGGGGAGCTCTGTTAGCCGCTGTTTGGCAGGCGGCAACAACAAGGATTAAGAAACTCGGAAACAGCTGCTGCTGCTATGGAACAAATCTATCGATACTACTAGTTAGTACTCGGCACTAACTACTAATATCGAATGAAAGTATCGAAAAAAAATTCCGTTATTAGCATCTGTTCTCTATTCAATGAAAAATAATTTTATTTTAGATTCTGGATTTTACAACGATGTTTATTTTTTCTCTTTCTTTGAACACTTTTTCGTATAGAAATACTTGTCCAAAAGTTTCGATCAGTATCTCTATAGAACCGGAATTGTACCCAGATAGTACTTTAGAGAGGTCATTTTTCAAATTTCTCAATATTTTTTTTAATAATGCGAAAAAACTGAAAAATTTTTTTCAAAATACGCAATTACCGAAATTTCCGTAAAATTGAAAATTACTTTTTGACATAACTTCTAAAATAATGCAGCTAGAGACTTGAAATTTTCACCAACCATTAAAAACAGGTACGAGAACATAACATAAAAAATTTAAAAAAGATTGGATCAATTTTGATTAAAATTAAAATTTTTGATTTTTGGTATTAAGACTTGAAAATTTAATATGACCTCACTGACATATATGTCTAATTGATCTGAAAAAATCTCAAAAATCGTTAGTCAACTTTTTTTTTTATACCCGTTTAAAATTAGAATTTCGACGAAATTCGTTAGTTATTCCTAAAATTACGCACTTTAACGTACATATAAGAAAATTGGCCCAACCGATTATTTTGAAATTTGGTGCCTA
>JAIPRM010006433.1:0-18696 GCA_025469315.1 Stegophylla sp. TES_Ste_2020 | reverse complement strand
ACTTCCTTCGTTCAGAATCGTTTTACTGAAGAAATGATTTATCGTTTCTTTAAAATATAATACGCCCGTCAAGAGAATACCACCTGTCGTGCGAAGTACACCCATCGCGCGAAGTACACCCATCGTGCGAAGTATGTCCGCTTTTTTTTTTTTTATCTAATGAATAAAGAAAAAAATAAATAAACGAGTAAAAAAAGTGTTAGAAAAATATCCAAAATTTTTTTTCATATTTTCAAAATTTTCTTGCGCCAAAATGTTTTTTTCATTATTATTTATATATGTATAAATTTTTAAATTATTCGTTTGTAAAAAATGTTCTTTCTACAAAATATTCACCATATAATTCTCTTTCTATGTACCAAGTTCCGAGAAGATTCGTTGAACCAATTATGTTTTATATGCGTTTAAGTGTATAATTTTACGTGAAACTAATGAATTCTGTTAAAATTTTTACGATTTTCCTATATTGTTAGTAAAATACAATATGAATATATTTGTATTTAATTTTCAGGACTTTGCATCCCGACTTTCAAAATTTATGAAATAAAAACATACAAAAAACGAAAAATTCCCAAGTTTTTCAAAGTTTTGTACTTCAAAATTGTTCAAATGTTTTTGAAAATTTTATGAGTTTTACGTGTGAATATTTTTAGTAGTTTGTGAAAGTTTCAAATTTTAACTCCATTAATTTTGAAGTTGTGTTAAAAATCTAAAATTGAATTTATGAAAATTCAAGTTATGACGAATTTTACCGTTTTTTGTTAATTTTTTGAAAGTTTTTCCATAGGTCCGCTTAGAAGAACTATTGAGAAATTTGAAAAATAACCTTTCTAAAATACCATCTAGGTGTGATTCCAGATCTATAAAGTTACTGATCGAAACTTTTGGACAAGTATTTTTACACGAAAAAGTGTTTACAGAAGAAGAAAAAATAAATAAATAAACATCATTGTAAAAACATAAGCTTCCTCCACTACGTTCAGAATCTAAAATAAACCTATCGTTGTAAAAACACAAGCTTCTTTGCTAAGCTCAGAATTTAAAATAGAATCAAATGTCCTATGCACACTTTTGAATTTGTTACTACACACATAGATATTGTTACTGCACACTAAAATTTGCGATGGTTTCTTAAGAATTCAACACATCTACCAAGATTATCTGAGCCGAGGAGGCTAGGAGCGAAGGATGTTCGACTTTCTTGTCTATACTTTACATTACTTTCTTTTTTACATGAAGGAAAAATATGTTAAATAAGGGCGGCATTTTAAAACATTACAAAATCACTATCAGTTTAAATATTATCATTTATTAGTCTATGGTTTTGATTGGTTGGTTGAAGACGCATGCGCATTGGCGTTTTGAGAGCAGCGACTTACTGATAGTGATAACTGATGCCCATATGCCATACAAGAAGCATTGAATTAATTGCGGAACCTGGTAGCTGTTGTAAATTGAAAGTTTAATGATTATGAGAGTTCATAAGTTGTAATTTGTATTATTTAATTACGTGCCTGTCTATTTCATATTGTGTTGTACTGTGATTTTGTGAGACGTAAGTACACACTTTTAATTAGATGTTGGCGTTTAATTTATTTAATGTTGTATTCTTTAATCAACAAACAGTAAATAATGTTTATGACTAGGGAATGGATTTATATGCACGAAGAACCCTCAAAATATGCTTCTAAAAATATCATAATATGCTACAAAATGTGCATTTATTTTTAAGTATGTGCTTAAAATTTAATATAATATTGAAAATATTTGATTTTTGTAGATATAAATGTATAATTATGGAACAAGGGGTATTGAGAAAGGTACTTTCGTCATCTTCACCGTTTTCCTTACCAATAATATTTTTAATCTTTTAAAAATATTCTTAATTTACAAAATATAAACCCATAGCAAAATAAAGTTAAAAATTTTTTTATTTGACCTTGAATTCATATTCACCCTATTCACCTTATTTCACTGGATGAACAAATCATCATTTTATTGATATAAATGAGTAAATTGATATACTCAGGCACGTACACAAAATAAATTTTCGGGGGGTGTTCGTAATAAAATAGTAGTATTATACGTACAATGTACATATATAAAATGACTGAGCAACGCTGCAATTAAGAAATTTCGGGGAGGGTTTGAACCCCTAACACCCCCCCTTGTATACGTGCCTGGATATACTGACCTAAGTAATTTGTCAGATTCATATGGCTCTAAATCTGATACATTTCTTATCAGATTTCAAATAGCTTATTATCATAAATATCAACATTTACATATAAATCTGTTCCATATTTATTACTATTTTAAATTATTTGAGTATCTAATTGGTTAAATTTTCAAATCTGCTTACATACGTTCTGTCACAGAAGAAGATACTTTAACTGAGTGTGATATATCTATTCGTTTTACACAACCTGCGACTGTTTTTAAATTTGTTTCAAAAAATAATTGAAAAATTCGAATTGTATTAGATCATGGCTGCTTCTCGGGAACGTCGTGCAAATGCTGGTAACAAATTGGCTCGTCTATTAGATGAAGAAGAAGAAGATGACTTTTATAAAACTACATATGGTGGATTTAATGAAGAAGCAGAGGACAATGATTTTCATTTTGTCGATGATGAAGTACCAGATGACGAAGTAGATTCAGACTTCAGTATTGACGAAGACGACGAAGTGATATCAGATGTAGAAGATGTAGAATCACCCCAGAAAAAATCAAACAGGTATAATTCTTCATTACCATTAAAACGTATTAAAATTTTTTTACACTTCAACTTAATGTCATATTTTCAGAATTGGAATAAAAGATAAATGTATTATTCAGTATATTCAACAGTTCCTTGTTTTGTAAAAATAAATAGTATTATTTTACAAACATATAAATATGATTAACATCATTTATGAATATTGTTTAGAATTAACCTAAATCTGTAGTAAATAATGTTAAAAACCTTAAGGAATATTTATTATTATCTGTTATCGTTAATTACTGGATAACAATGTTAATATAAAATTAACGTCTTTTACTGTAACATATATATTATATACAGTCAATTTATGATATAATGAAGATCAATATAATAAAAATCTTTATATTATAACAAATGAGGTTGCTGTTTCCTTGAAAATCTCATAAAATTAGATGGGTTTTGGTCCCTAAGATATAACTAAGTATTTTTGGCCAAAGCTCTCTTGACATAACAAATTTTTATAACTGGAGCTGACTCATAAAAATGTTTGATTAAAATTTAGATAAGATGTAAACCAATTGGTGTATAATGGTTCTACGAAAATTGTAGCTTGCAATTACAAAGTTTTTCTAACAATTAGCATGCAAATATTTCCAAAATATATTATTTATATACATATTTTTCGCATATTATTTGATGTGTTTGTAGTATATAAAATAAAAATTATAATTTATTAACAAAAGAGTATATTAGTTTGTATTAGATTTGTATAGTTCCTTGAATCTTGACGTAATTAATTTTAATTTATCGGATTTTTGACATTACTAACTTTTTTTTTTTGTCTTTTGAAATTTGTTACATCACAGGTTGACTATATGCATGCTTATATTGTATCTAAATATGCTTTTATATTAATTATTAAATATATGACATATTTAATATGAAATTCAATCATACCTCTGTTTTTAAAAATATTATCACTTATAAATTTAAAATAATGCTGCTTTGATTAAAATCATAATTAACTAGTTATAGGTATGTTTTCTAAATTATCATTGTTTTATCTTTTATTCGTTATTTTCAAATTTTATTTTATTCTAGGTATCAAGAACCAAAAGCACCCAAACTTGTAGAACAAGCAGAAGCCCCAAAAAGAAAACGTTCTAGAACAGAAAAAGTTATTCCTGAGACATCATATGAAAGAAAATCAATACGCCAATCTACAGCAGTGAAGTCACAAGAGACAATAGAACGTATTAAAGAACGGGATAGTAAAATCAAAAGAAATAAACCATTGCCACCAGAAGAAATGCCTTCACAAGAAGAACTATTAGAAGAAGCAAAAATTACTGAGGCAGAGAATTTGAAATCGTTAGAGAAATTTGAAAAATTAGAATTAGCTAGAAAGCAGACCAGAGCCAAGCCCCGTATATCATACTTATCATCAGTAAAATTTGTGAGTAAAGCATATCCATTATTTAGTGATGACGAAACGGTAAATGTTGAGTCAGAAGACCATGAAAAACGAGAGCGACAAGAATATTGTGAGCGCACTACTATCACGGTAAATGAGCCTCATGAGTTTGAGAAAATGTTTCCAACGAAAACAGCCAAACCACATAGGCCTCCTAGACGGTGTGTATTTACTGAAGACTATGCCAGATATAGAGATCCCTTAACGGGGTATCCTTATAAAAATCAAAAGATATTTTCAATATTGAGGTCTGTATACTCAATTCATTTGGATGAAGCTCTAAGTAAAAACTAGATGGATCAATTCATTTTTATTTTTCAATTTTCAAAAAAATTATTTTTGATTTTAATTATTCTGTTGTTGAAATATGAATTACTATGAATACTTTTATGCATAGTTAATATATTATGTTTATAAGAAATGATAATACCTTTTGATTAGAAATGTAGGCACGTAAGAAAATAGTACTTTTACTTTTTTAAGATATGGGTTTTTTTTAGTATTATGTTTTTACTGAAACTAAATCATAATACCTCAATTTATGTGGCAGCAGTCATTTATTTAAAAAAGATATCCCAACTACTTAATTAAAAATGAGTATGATTTATACCAAAGACATGTTTATATTTAATAATTAATTTTAATAATTAAGTGTAAAATATTTGTCTCTCGTATTTTATCACCAAGAATCAAAATCTTCATGTATCTAATATAATTATATTGTTTTATACTAAAGTTGCATGTTTTAGTTTCTGAGTGAAGCGATCATCATCTATATAATGATGTATTTTTTTTCACGTGTACTCATTTTTGTATAAAAATATTTGTTCGAAAGTTTTAACCAGCAATTTTTTGCATCACAATCGCCTCTAGATATGGTAAATATAGTATATAGTCATATGCGTTTCTTAGCTTGCTGTCTGGATTTTTATCATTTGATGAAAGTATATAAGACTTTGTAGGGAAAAAATCAAGAAAAGTACCAAATTTATTTATAATAATGTATTTATATTTATCAACTTTGATTCAACTCATTTCGACAGAAAATAATCTATATAAATTTTAAAGTTTTAAATTTAATTAAATTGTAATATTAATTTATTGTTAATGTAACTGTGGAAAGGTTTAATTTCAATTTTTTTATAAATAAAATGTTATTAGATTAATATACAAATAGACTGTATATAAAAATTAAAAATTATTAAATTTACTGTAATAATAATTTATTATTAATATAACTGTGAAAATTTAGTTCCAAAATTTTTATTTATTAAATGTTATAAGATATAATATGCTTGTTTAAACTCTTCAAATTATGAATGTTTAGTAAAATAATTATAATGTTATTATCTTTAAATCAATTTTGAAATTTTTGGTACATGAACAGTGTTTAAAATTTTGAAATAAACATGTTTTAGGTAGATAGTTGTAACGTGCTAGTTTGCAGTTTTTGATTTTTTTCTTTGTATACTATATAAATAGGTATTGACTATTGACCCGTGTTCACATAAATAATGATAATATAAATGATGGTTTACATTAATTAATTGGATAACTTTTTTCATACCAAAATATTTTTTCAAAACTTAAAAACAGGGCTTACTTTTTGAAGGGGATCCGTCTGTTATATATCTGGTATGTGCTTAATTTTACTGATATAAGGTTAGGTATTAAACCGTATAAAAAAATGTTTATTTACAAATTTAGATTTTCTAAACGAAATAACATTTCAAATGTTATTTAGATATAATTTTGATACATTATAAATGATCTTCTTTATGTTCTAAAGTCTATTATTTATTTTTTACGTGTCTTGTCATATAATATAATATTATATCGTATTGGTTTTATACATAAAAAAACACCTAATGCCTAATGAATGCATTATTTTTTTCAAAGAAACAAGTAAACGAGTTTCTTTGTTATGCACTGAACGTGAACGTTCCGAACACCGTAAATTTTGCATAGTTAATTTCCATACAAATAATCTTACTTAGCAGAGAGACATTATTGTAAGCTTAAATAATAATATGTATTTGAGCTTTATTATTACTTTGTTAGAGATTGTTATTCTATTGTTATAATTAAGTGCTTTTTGTCATCTTAAATTAAAATTAATAAATTATTTTTAATTTTTTTAAATACAAATTTGATGTCAAAAATTACATCACAAAATACAGGTAAAGTGCCTCGTGGTTTTTGACACGGCATTGTCTGTTGTCATGTATCCCGGTTAGGTTAGGTTAGGTATCGAAACTTGCGACTCTTTGCGGACTTGGACTCTAGCGACACGTTGAACAATGTAATATATTTGCGGATTTTCTAATATTTAAAAAATAAATGTTTTAAATGTGTATATAAATATTTAAAAAATTAGTGCATACTTTGCATCACGGGTATTCTTCGCTCATCAGATAAAATACTCTTGGTGGATGTATTGAATCAAAAAAAATAAAATAATAATAATAAATCATTTCTCCAATAAAATAATTCTGAGCTGTACTTTAGTTAATTATACACAACAATAATAATTATCAGTTTTTTATAATACAGAATAGGTATGTTTAATAATATTGTTTCATATTTGCATTCTATACGAAATTCGTCTATGATAAGTTAATGTAAATATTTTCAACATTTAATCAATATTACTTTTTGAATTGGTGAAAATGATTAATTTTGCAGTGTTTTGAAGATTAAAGATTTCATGATTAAAAATTTAAAAAATTACCTTAACTGATTTTAACAAAAACGTAAATCTAAGTTGACTCTATTCGAGTGTTTGGTATACAATTTAATTATACCCTAAAAACAATAAATTAAATAAATGATAAATCTGCTATTATTTTGATTAATTGTCATTTGCGCCTTAATTTTAAATTTTAACGCTTGCAAAAAATTATTCATTAAGCTGATTTTCATGAAAATTATACTTTGTGTTGAAAATAATGTGAGGAATGTTCTTGTAAAAGAAAATTTCTGAATAATTTAATGTTTTATTAAGTTTAAACGATTAAAAAAAAAGCTGGACATATTTCGCACCATGCACATTCTTCGCTCCTCGGGCGATGTGCTCTTGGTGGGTATATTAAATTAGAAAAAAAAAAATAAATAAATAAACAAACATCATTGTAAAAACACTAGCTTCTTCACTTCATTCAGAATCTAAAAAATATGATAAAATAAACACTAGCTTATTGGTTTTACTCAAAATCTAAAAACAATGAACTTATTGAAATTTTGCCATTTCTCAAAATTGCACGTTTTGGGCTTTTTTAGCTCTGGTTAACTTTTTTGGGTATAATCACTGCGCGTTATGATGATCAGACAGCGGTTGAAAATTTTTTTTCAAAAAAAAAAAAAACATAATAATAACACTCTTCAAAAACGACAGTTCATAAATAAAATATTTATGTATTTTCAACTAATAATTATTATTGATTACATTTATATAAATAACAGTATTCCGTTAAAAATATATAATATCAAATATGATGTATATAATATATGTATAAGAGCCAGACGGTGGTTGTCCAACGTGTCGACAATGAAAGATTATTTATTTTATGGTACAACAATCATATAAATAATATCTACAATAGTTATTATACTATAATATTATAAAGTTCTGGTCGAAGTTTATAGAATAGATTTGGTTGAATTTTCATATGTCCGAAAATTCGACAAATTCATTTCATTAACAACCCTCATATATAATATAATACTTGTTGCACAATAACCGTCTGGGACATATTATCCATAATAATAATAAGTATAATAATAATAATAATAATAATTATAATTAATCCCGTGTACCTTTGATTTACATAAAATACAAATAACATAAAAAATAATATATATATATGTATAAAAATAATAATAGTAATAATAGATAAGTATACTTATAGATTATTATGGAATAATTACGTACAAAAATTTGAAATTTTTTTCTAAACCGGCGTTATAGGCAGGCAGTAGTGTTTCCCCCCATATACTTTTATGAGTTTTTTGAAAATCAAAAAACAGGGGTTACACATAAGAAAAAATGGGGGAGGGGGTGCATAAAAAAAATTTAATGGGGACATCAATGGTTATATAGGTATGTGTTACGTTATATATATAGTAGATTATAATAATATGATCGGCGTTGTATGTACTAGATATTATTTTCCAAAATATACATTTTGACAGTAAGTAGCATTTAAAACAAACATAACTATACATATTATATTTATATAAACTATTACAGTAATAATAATAATAATAATAATAAAAATGACAATGAACAACATGGATAAAACGGGTGCTCGCAATTAAAATATTGTTAACTATTAAAAACAAACAATAATTATAAAACGCGTTTAACTAAGCATAATAAAAATGTGAGTGGAAAAAAAAAAAATTTAGAGACAGAGAGCGAGAGAAAAACATAATATTTTTAACGCTTATGTGAAATATCGTAATCAATCAAATCGACGTCTATGAATAATTAACCATTTGCTACTAGGGACGATGATGATTATAACTAGGGCTAGGGCTAGTGACTTATAGAAGTTAGCATGTTTTTCAAAAATAATTCAAAACATATAGCTATAAGTAATATAGAAATGCGTTGCATAACACCAGGAGTATTTGCATATTTAGCTATTTTTTTAATATAAGTGCATATTTCATACATTTTTCAATATTCAATATGAGTTTGCTAGATATCAGAATTGAAAAAATTTAAACATAATTTGATAGGTATTTGATTTTTTTTTTTTTAAACGTAAGCTTAAAAAGAATAGAAATTTTTAAAAAACAAAATTCATAAATTATAGAAGAAGAATTATTAAATACATATTATAATATTTAAATACAATACAATTTTTAAATATTTTGAGTTTTTACAGTAAAATTAATGTTTTATAAGAGATTATTTTAGCATTTTTGCATATTTTTGGAGCATATTTCTTTAAATTTTATAGCATGTTTTAAGATTTTTTAGAGCTATAAGTCCCCCCTAGCCTTAGACTAATAATTATGCACAGAGTCAATATGAAAACCGCCAGTTACACACATCATATGATATCGCAGCAGTTTATGTAAACTGTATATTTTTTTTTTTTTTTTACATTTTATGTGTAAAAAACATACAAAAACTACATCATATATAAAAAAAAATAAAAAAAATAGGTATGTTTGTACCCGAAGACGTGGTGACGTACAAAATATAATATTCTGTTGTGTTGTTCGGAAACACGGACGGAATCCATGGGATTAATGAAAAATGGTGGAAAAAAAAAAACAGTCATCGCGTGGAAAGATTTACAATAATTATTATTATACATAATCGTATCTACACGCCGTCATTATACTCGTAACATAATATTTTGGTACACGCATGTCGTTTATATAAAATTATGCTCAAAATATCGCGTCTGCTGTTTTATAATTTAGAAAATTTGTGATTATGTATTATTATTCACTGATATGCGGGTCTCGTTTGAGTGCGATGCATGATGGAATCGAGAGTGAGTGATATTATAGGTACCTACTATAGAGCAGTGGTTCCCAAACTTTTTTTTACACGCGGCACATCAATATATTAGGTTGTAATAAGTCACACGGCACACTTTCGATAAGCATTGTCTACTTCTAGTGACATAATATGCAATGAAGGACTTATCCTTATTAACCCTTTTGACTAGGTATTATTTATAATTTTGTTTTTTAATGTCTGTCATTTTCTTTAGTTTACTTTAACAGTATAAGAAACGCATGCATAAAAATACCCGAAAATGTTATAATTTGTAACATACAAATATTTCACAATTTTGATTTTAGTCATTCTAAAACTTCAAATTTTGACTATATAAGTATATTCTAGTATAAGCTAAACAAATTCGATAAAATAATTTAACAAATACCTATCTTATCTAAAGAATTTAAATAATAAAAAGTATTTTCGTGGTAGGAATAGAAAGTTTAGTATATTAAAAAAAAAAAAATGTTTTTACCATAAAAAATCGGGCATTTTTAGTTCTACAACCCGATATAAAGTAAAAGCTCACTTAAATGGCACACACACTATTTAAGGCGATCTTGCTCCCAAGAAATTTCACTTTGTAACCAAAATAATCTCACTTTGTGAGGAAACAGGAAGCTATAAATAAAATATTAAGATTCTATAATTACTGTTCTTTGTGATAATATGTTGTTTAATAATAGTTATAACAATTATTTAATTATGTTTAAAATTTAATTCATTGAAAATTTTCCGCGGCACGTCTACACATTATCAAGGCACACACCATTTTGGGAAACACTGCTATAGAGAGTAGGAATATCTCTCGATTTATGGTGCTTGTTTTTTTTTGTTTTTTTTTTTCGTGTTGAAAAAAAGATTATGATGTACGGATTGGTAGCGGATGGTAACAAAAAACTAAAAAAAAAAAAAAAAACAGAAAAAAAAACACCAAAAACCGTGATTGTGAACCTACCTATATAATCTACCCCTATAATTATCGTTATGCGTACGTGTATCTATACCATGTGTCCGCACACGTACAGCAATTATTATGATTGCATATATCATAATATAGAGTGGGGGAACGCTATTATAATAGATTAGTTGAGCAATGTTTTCGGCCTGTGTAATATCGGAGAGTATACAGTGTTTTTTTTTTTTTTCATCTATTCTGTGTGTAAGTATTTATATCCACTAAAATTTAATCGCTTAAACCGATAATAATAATAATAATAATAATATTTTAATAATAAATGTTCTATGATATTATATAAAATGTCTTCGGCCGTCGCTGCTGCAGCGATTATAATATCTTTGGCGCCGACCGGTCGTTGGTGTTGGTTTTGCGCAGTTTGATAGTCGCAAACACGTTCGTTCTGAAATTAAAATTAATTTTTTTTTTTATAATACACTTATATTAAATTTATAATACAATAATATACGACGATAGTTATTCTCATGATATTGATGATGATATTGTTATTTTTTTTTATTTTTTTTTTTGTATATGTCGACATAAAATGAGTTTCAAACGGTTTGAAATAAAATTATTCTCATCAAGAGCTGCTGGACACTTAAAAATGACGTCGAGGTCTCGTTACCGATCAAACAAGTATAGCTGACATTTTGTACCTGTAAATTCATAGGCGCAATTATGGGGGGGGAGGGGGCTTAGAGGGTATTTTAGCACCCTCCAATAATTTTGGCGTTTACATTCAACAAACACTTTTGTTACAAACACAAATCTGGGGAAATTGATAAATGAAACATTTTATTTTAAATGGAAAGGGTTAAAAATTACAACTCTAAAATTGTATGTATATGGACTCAGATTTGAGCTGAGCGTTTGGTAAAGATTTATTAAAATCAGTCCCTGTAGATGACATTAAAAAGTGAAAAAAGCCGTACATACTTCGCACCATTGGTATTCTAAACCATTGGTGTGTTGAATTTTGAAAAAATGATAAATAATTTATTCGATAAAACTATTCTGGGTGAAACTTCAGTTTATATAAGACAATTTTACTTGAAAATTTTAAAGTAATTAATATTACAAAGAAAATTATTTTATACACAGTCAATTTTGTATTCCACTACTAGCTGAGAACAGGAAAAAATAAATATTACCAAAGAAAAAAAATGTTAGAAATATGTACGAAATTTTTCCCACCAAAACATTTTTAATATTATTCTATATCTATGTTTAAATTTTCATGAAGTTCAGATAAAGAAGAATAGTGTTGCCGAATTTCGGCTGATTTTCTCTAAATTTCGAAAAATGACTTCTTAAAAGTACCATCTAGAGAGGAAAATTTTATGAATCACAAAGTTGCAAAGATCGAAACTTTCGGACAAGTATTTCCATACGAAAAAGTGGTCACAGAAAAGAAAACAAAAAAAAAAAAAATTGACATCATTGTAAAAACACTAGTTTCTTCGCTCCACTCAGAATCGATCGAAAAATGGTTCGTTTAGAATATTGTGACTAAGAATGAACTGCTTAAAAAACAGTAGAAGAAAATGTAAAACGATAAAAAAAAAAAAAAATCATCAATCAATAAGGTGAAATTAAATTTCGCCATAGGAAGTGCTGCGAGAAACTATATAACCTATACGCGGTATACGATATATACTATGAACACATCTTGTGCTTATTTTCCCAAAATGTCACCCACGATCGACACTGACACGTATTAATAGTGTCGACACAACGCGTATTATTATTATAATAATTGCAATATCGGTTGCACACGAGAGGAATTCGTGAGCCGAAAATCGTAGAAAGTATATTATTTTCCCCTTTTCGTTTCGAATCGTTAACTTTACTCGGGTGGAAGAACTAAATTGTACGAGATTTAAAACATTATTTATGTCGTCGTACAATAATATATACATACATTACGAACATTTTACGTACATGTAAGTCGAACTTTGCAGTGTCGTAGTTGAGTTATTACGTATATTTCTTTGTCTCGTGTCCAGAGTTTTTTTTTTTTTCACGTTTCAATTTCGTACGTATAAGTCTCGTAGTCTCGTTATTTACATGTAAAGTTTTGCGAATAAAGAGTGACGGTTTTTTAAAGAAAGAAAAAAAAAACTGTTATGTGTGTATTGGAAAATCCAAATCCAAAATTGATTTTTTCGTATCTTTGCCATTGTATACGTCATTACCAACATAATGGGTGTTGAAGATTTTTGATTTTTTGAAACGTCCCAGACCAAGGGTTCTCAATAATTCAAAAGACTTGATAATATTTCAGGGAGGCGTGAAAATGTTTGAAAATGACCTTGAAAGAAGAAAATGTTGTTTCTGATTATTTATAATTTTATTTTGTATTATTATCAATTTGCATATTATATGTTTATCAGGTATTATTTTATTAATAATAATACAAATAATGAAATCAGTATATATTATATATATATATATATATTATATGCCTAGAGTATTTGTTAAAAGTTTATGAATTATATAATGTATATTGTTCTTTTTTATAATACATACTAATTTTTTACAAGAGTATTAAATATTTTTTTTTTAAATTGAAATTTTTAAGATTTAAAATTTGTTATTTTATAATTAAATTATTTCCAATAATAATGAATGGGATGTCGAGTTATTTTATTTATATTCATATCCAACATTAATTGACATAGTGTGTATAGGGTGATTTTTTAAACGTGCCCACTCTCTTTTTTGGCCGTAAAAATTGTAAAAATTTAAATTCTTTTATTCCGGAATGTTCAAATCACTTTAAAAAGTATGTTTTCCATAATTCATTCCATTCATGTCACCTAAAGATAAAATAAGATAAAATGATGGTGGGAAGGCGTGACTACATACAATAATATTAAGGAGGTATTGACGTTAAAAGTTTGAAAAACTATCGAAATTTCTGTTTATGTGGTATAAAATACGGGTATAATACTTGAATGGCTAAATAGCTAATTTACAATTCGAATATTTGGGGCGTTTTTCGAGATTTTAAGGTAATTTTTAACATTGCCCACTAAACGAGAGACAATTATAAGTTCCATTTTTTTTTTTTTTTTTTTTTTGTTTATTGGTTTATTTGGTTTATTGTGTGGCGTGGTCGGGAAGTGAGCAATTTCAGTCGCAATTTCAGGTTCGAGAGCCGCAGGCGAGATCTGCATTTCAGCCAAGACTGAAATTATTGCCTCCCTGCACTGGCCACATGACAGATACTATTTGTTTTTCACACTTTTTGTGACGCTTTTTTTTTTTCACGCAGCGTGGAGAAAACACTACTTTCTTCTACCCGTGGGCTTGAAAGTAGTTTTTTCCACCCGCTGTACGGAAAAAAAGTTACTTTCTATCACACCTACACTCGACTCGCATCGAAAATAAAAACGTTCAGTGCAAGCGTGCAGACAAAAAATATTTACATCGAAAATATTAAATATAAAAATATTTATATCTAATAATTGGGGCTGTGAATTTAATGCATTAAAAAACCTTAAAAAATGTATTAAAAATGTCAAAAAAAATGCAATGAAATATGCACTTAAAATGTAAAAAATGATGCAATATAAAATGCACTTAAAATGGTTTTTAATTTAATTTTTATATTTATATTGATATTATAGGATATTATATACATTACTACATTAGTAGATTAAATTTTAAATGCATAAAAATATGTTTATTTAATAAAAAAAAATTGTTGGTTGAATTTGAATTTTGCATAATGCTATGATTATTTAGCCTGTATAAAACAAAAAAAGGTTTTCGAAAGATGTTATTTGACGGAATTTAATTAAAAAAGCGGAAAATGAACTATAAAAAAAGGAAAATATGACTTAAAAAATGCAAAAAAATGTAAAATAAAAGTTTTATTCATGGATTTGTCATTACATAATTCAAATTATGTACTTACAAAGCTATGTTTCACAATCACCAAAAAAAAAAAATGCATTTTCCTACAAATTCACAGACCTACTAATAATGTTTCAAAGGTTAAATTTATTAATTTAAAAATAAATAAATAATTTGAGTAATTTCAAAATAATTATTATCCGGGCCAAGTATAAATTACAATATTATGTAACGTGCCGCAATAACCGTATAAAACATGATAACTAGGGCCCGGAACTTGATGACCTAAAAATATGTAAAAAATGCACTAAAAAAAATGCATAAAATGATATAAAAATGACATTAAAAATAAATATATTTTACAATTTTTAAACTCGAAAAAATTATTAATCAATCAATCTAGTGAAATTTTTTTTTTCTCGAAATTCTTGAAGTACTACAGTAAAAATGACATTAAACATTTATGTTTTATTTTTTATAAACTCGAAATAAAAAGATGTAAATACTCTCTACAAATTCTAGAAATGTAGAATTTCTACTTTTCTTAAAATTTTGTTTTTTGTCTACTCTGTAATAAAAAAAAAAAAAAAAAATATTATACCTACTAATTATATTTGCAAATAAATGAACAAAATGTAGAAAAATGAAAAAAATGGACTAAAAATATTAAAAAATGACTGTAAATCGAGAAATTCCCCAAAAAAATGCAAAAAATGCAAAATAAAAATCGTGTCATTAGATTCTGTATTTCATGAAACAAATTTCTGTAGAGACGAGCAACACATTAGAGCAAAAGAAAAAAAGATGCAAATGCATCAATCAATGACCGGGCCCTAATCATAACATTTATTTTCCTCATAACACGATCGTTATAATAATTATTGGAATATTTTTGCAATACACAAACGCTGTTATCGTTTTATATTTTGTGAATAGCTTTTTACTGAATTTAATTGTACCTATCGTACAAAAAATTTTTTTTTAAAAATGGTCTGCAGTAAAATTTAGTGTGCTCTCTTTTATGTGTGTGTGTGTGTGTGTGTGTGTGTGTGTCAGTTTGTATAGTTGACAAAAGTGCATTGTGTGTTACTCGACATCAATCGTAAAATAAATAAAAATAATATCAACAACAACGACAACAGAGCAGTGAACTGCGCGAAATAAAGCCGTCCATTAGGCTTCGAATGAATATTACAGTAGACGCGTTATTACTAATTTACTGCTAAAGCAATACGTACACATTGTGGAAAACGGAAAATGTTTGCTTCGTCGTCGGCGAGAGAACTCGTAATTGATATCGAAACGGAGAGCAGCGACCGCCGCGTTTTGTTCGGTCCGTAACTTAAGATTTGTGTCGGACGTCCGTCGGGTCCCTCCGCCACCGTATTATATTATTATTATTATTTACTCGTTCGGTAGAGAACATAATTTGTTCGGCGTACTCTCTTAACCGAATTACAAAGGCCATTTGTTTATCGCCACTGCCACTGCCGCCTCTTCGAGTATAATATTTAAACGCGAGAATATTATTAAATGCGGTGGTTTTTGCAAAAACGAGACGGTGGCACTTATGTTTATTTTAAGTATGATGATATATTTCTGAATTAATAGAGGTCATAATATTGTATAGTTAAAATAGGATTTTCCCTTTTTTGACAATCATGTCCCCTTGTCCCGAAAAACTTCGAACGGGTCGCTTTTTGTCCCGTTTTCAGAAGGCGGTCCCGTTTTAATACCGTTATAATTCTCCATATTATGCGCGAAATATCGTTCAGAAAAAAAAAAAAAAAAAATCAAATAAATATGTATATAATTCTACAATTTCACAATGAAATCAAAATTAAATTGTCTTTTAAACAAACGTCAAAATATAAATTCATTAGAATTAACAAAAATATTAAAGGTGAAACTTCTGACGTATTTTCGTTTCATACAACGTAAATTTTACCAGACATCAATATAATATCACAAAATTACTTCAATTTCGGCAAACGGTTATAATTGGTAGCAAATTTAGATGCACTGGTAGGAAAGGAACAAAAAATGAGTTTAACAATCCTAGAATAATAATTTAAAAGCAAAAATGTATCGATAAATTCTGGAACAAATTCAGCAATTTAGGTACTGATTACGGAAGGAAAGAATCTTCAATTATAACAAGTAAATAATTTTCCTATGAAGATTTTCCATGATATTTCAACACAGTAAAAAAAAAAATGATAAAAATTTAAATAAAACATGACCCAATTAGAAATCATAATAATTAATCATTATGATTATAAATAAATCCGCTAAGATGTCGATCAGTTTTTTCAAAGTCACAACAAATAAGGAGTGTTTTTAAAAGTGTACCTAATTGTTCATTTAAAGAAATGTTAAAATTAAAAAAAATAAATATTCTGTATTCTTTCAGAGTTCAACCATATATTTTATAAAAATGGTCACCCTAACTGTTAAAAAAGATTTAATCTTTTTTTTCCAATACGTACCGCATTGAACACAGTTTTCATAAATATGGTTCAACGGGGGGGTGTCCACATATCCAAAACACTCCCCTCCCCCCATCGCCCCTTGGTCGCGCCACTGATTACCTTATAGGGCCTAACCGATGACGCAGGTCGGTCTACTTCTTGCGTTTCTCGCCCCACGAGTCGTACCAACCGTCGTTGCTGGCGTTCGCCGCCGCGTTCATGTACTTGAACGTCTGCAGCTTGGAGCTCTCGAACCGCACGTCCGCGTCCGAGTCCACGTGGTGGTGGTGGTTGCGGTGGTGGTAACCGTCGTCCGCGGTGGTGGCAGTCCTGACGGCCGGCGGCGGAGGCGGCGGCGGCATGCCGGACGACGCGGGTTGGTGGTGATTGTGGTGCCGTTGCTGTTGCTGGTGGTGGTGGTGGTGACCGTGCAAAAGGCGGCCCGCGGCCACGGACCCGTGGCCCCCCGGCGGCGGCGGCGGGGCGACCGGTGCCGTCTGCTTGATCAACCGGGTTCGCGGCAACAGGCTGGCCGGTGCCGACTGCTGCTGCTGCTGCTGCTGCTGCTGCTGCTGCTGGTGGTGGTGGTGGTGCCTCGCGTCCTTCAAGTGGTCGTCCACCACGATGCACGACTCCGAGTCTTCGCCGCCCGCGCCGAAACTGGACGAAGACGACCGCCGGCTGCTGCAGCTCGTGTCGTTGTGCAATAATCGTTGCTGCTGTTGTTGTTGTTGTGCGGACGACTGTCTGCGATTGTCGTACGTCATCCTGCGCACGGTGGACGACCCTCCGCCGCCGTTCATTATCGTCTGGGCGTCGTCGTCGTCCACGGCCGCGATATCGATGTCCCGACACGTGATCGTGAACTTTTTGTCGGTCACCGGAGTGCCGGCCGACGACTTGCTGTTGAACAACAAGTTGTTGTTCTGCTGCTGCTGCTGCTGCTGTTCTTCCGCCTCCGCCGCGTTCACGTCCACCAGCGACCTGTGCCTCCACAAGGACATGCCGGCCAACAGTTCGTCGCTGCCACCACCACCGGACTTCTTGAACTTCCACATGGATTTGGTCCTCTTGATTTTCTTGCCTCGCACCGCGCTGTCGTCGTCGCCGAACGACGACAGGTGTCCCACGCTGGTGCTCTGGCGCATCGCGGACGAAGGACCGGTGTTCCGGCGGCGTCCCGTGTTCATCGCCACGTACGACGATTTCATGGTGCCGCCGCCGTTGACGCTCGCGGTCGTGATCCGCCGCTGCTGATCTTGACGATTCCTGCGATCCTCGTCGGGCGACCGGTAACCCGTTTGCTTGGAACGCGACGACGCGTCATTTTTCGGCCCACTGTTGTCGACGATTGTTCTGATTCAAACATCCATTATTTATTATTTCGTTACATGTAGTTAATGTATGGGCCGTCACCACCGCCGTCACTGTATATATATAGCATACATAACACCACCGACACCGTGCAAAATTGTTATCGTTTAAAAAAGCTGCCCAATTCGACACGTTTTACCGTTTGGATCTACGACAATTGAGCGCAGAAAATTGAGCGCACGACAATTAAGCGAAGACAATTGAGCGCGCGACAATTAAGCGCTTCGAAAATTAAGCGCTGAGACAATTGAGCGCAATGAATAATAATGAAAAATAAAAAAATAAGTCATTGTATTGTTATTAATACTTTATTAGTCGAAACAAAAT